>CAUYSK010006443.1:0-46373 GCA_963575035.1 Avahi laniger
TCACCATTGTTTTTTGTGGCTGAGTAGAACTCCATGGAATACATATACCACATTTTATTAATCCACTCATGTATTGATGGGCACTTGGGTTGTTTCCACATTTTTGCAATTGTGAATTGTGCTGCTATAAACATTCTAGTGCAGATGTCTTTTTGTAGAATGTCTTTTTTTCCTTTGGGTAAATGCCCAGTAATGGGATCGCTGGATCAAATGGTAGCTCTACTTGTATCTCTTTAAGGTATCTCCATATTGCTTTCCACAGAGGTTGTTCTAGTTTGCAGTCCCACAAGCAGTGTATGAGTGTTCCTATCTCTCTGCATCCATACCAACATTTATTGTTTTGGTACTTTTTGGTAAAGGCCATTCTCACTGGGGATAAGTGATATCTCATTGTGGTTTTGATTTGCATTTCCCTCATGATTAGAGATGTTGAGCATTTTTTCATATGTTTGTTAGCCATTGTCTATCTTCTTTTGAAAAGTTTCTATTCATGTCCTTTGCCCACTTTTTGATAGGGTTGTTTGATTTTTTCTTGCTGATTTTTCTGAGTTCTGTATAGATTCTAGTTATCAGCCCTTTATCGGATGTGCAACATGTGAATATTTTCTCCCATTCTGTAGGTAGTCTGTTTGCTCTCGTGGTAGTTTCCTTGGCTGTGCAGAAACTTTGTAATTTGATCAGGTCCCATTTATCTGTTTTTGTTGGATAACTGATACATTGTCCTTTATTCAGATATTCTTTTCTGTCTTATAATTACCTTGTGATTTTTTTCCATCTTTTGCTAGGTGTGTTCCTAGATGACTCAGAATTTTGATCGTTTTTCTTTTTTTGTCATAGAAACACTTAACGTGAGATCTACCCTTCTATAAATGTTTAAGTGCATGACGTAGTATAGTTAACTGTAGGCACAATGTACAGCAGATCTCTAGAACTTAATCATCTTACATAACTGAAACGTTATACCCACTGAATAGCACTAAGTTGCCTCTTTTATAACCCAGGATGGTAAGATTTACTTTGCTGTGTTATTTATTGCAGGAATTAAAAGGAATAATTTGTGTAAAGGGCATATGTCAAAATAGTGGTTATATTTATGTATTATGTATTTTATCAATGGCATTTTTATTCTATTTGATGCATTATGAATTCTGTATGATGTCAAAATAATATTGTTGTTCCTGCTTTTTTTGGTTTCGGTCTGCTTAAAAAATAATCATTTCCCATTATTTTATTTATTTTTTTATTATGGTAGGTATATGTAACATAAAATTTACCATTTTAACCATTTTAAAATGTTATTTCACTGGCATCCAGTACATTCACAATGCTGTACAACCATCACAACTACCTAATTCCAAAACATTTTATTCAGCGCCAAAAGAAACTCCATACCCATTAATTTATTTTCTGTCATTATGGATTTGCCTTTTTTGAACTTTTCGTATGAGTGAAGTCATTAAATATTGGTCCTTGGTGACTTGCTTCTTCCCCTTAACATAATATTTTCAAGGTTCATCCATGTTGTTTTGTTTTTGGACGTATCGATACTTCATTTCTCTTTATGACTGAATAATATTCCATTGTATGCAAATATTATATTTTTAATCTATTCATTACTTGATGGACATTTGAGTTGTTTCCACTACTTGGGTATTATGAATAATGCTTCTGTGAATATTTATTTACAAGGTTATGTGTGGATTTATGTCTTCACTTCTCTTGAGCATATGCCTAAGAGTGAAATTGCAAGATCATATGGTAACCCTTTATTTAGCTTTCTGAAGAACTGCCAAACTGTTTTACAAAATTGTTGCACATTGCTGCACTGTTTTATATTCTTACCAGCAATGTATGAGGATTCCAATTTCTCTGCATCCTTTCTATCACTTGATATTAACTGTCTTTTTTATTATAGCCATCCTAGTGGATATGAAGTAGTATCTCATTGTGGTTTTGATTTACATTTCCCTAGTGGATAATGATGTTGAGCATCTTTTCATGTGCTTATTAACCATCTGTATATCTTCTTTAGAGAACTGTGTAATCAGATACTTGGCCAGTTTTATAATTGGGTTATTTGCCTTTTTGTTGTGTTATTTATATATTCTGAAAACTAGTCCCTTGTGAGATATGTGACTTCCAAATATTTTCTCCCTTTCTATCTGTCACCTTTCCACTTTCTTTTGAAGTCTCTTATTTGGATAAATACAAATTTATCTATTTTTTATCTTCCTACTTATCTTTTTGATGTTATATCTAAGAAACTGTGATCTAATCCAAAGTCATGAAGATTTATGCCTTTGCTTTCTTCTAAGTGTTATATAATTTTAAATCTTATGTTTAGATCTTTGATCCACTTTGAGTTAATTTTTGTAAATGGTACAAGGTGAAGATCCAACTTCATTCTGTTGCATATCAAAATCTATTTGTCCCAATACTATTTGTTGAAAAGGCTATTCTTTTCCCATTAAGTTGTCTTGGAGCCCTTGTCAAAAATTAATTGACCATAAATGTAAGGGATTATTTTTGGACTCCCAATTCTATTCCATTGATCTATGTGTGTAACCTTATGCCAGTACCACACAGTCCTGATTTCTGAAATTAGGATATGTTAGTCCTCCAACTTTGTTCTTTTTCAAGATTGTTCTGGCTATTTGGAGTCCCTTGCAATTCTATTAATACATGAATTTTAGGATCAGCTTGTCTATTTCTGCAGAAAAGCCAGCTGTCATTTTTACACGTATTGCATTCAGTCGATAGATAATGTAGGGAATATTGCCATCGTCACAATTTTGAGTCTTCCAATCCACAAATGCAGATGTCTTTCCATGGATTTAGGTCTTTTAAGTTTCTTTCAGAAATGTTTTGCAATTTTCAGTGTACAAATCTTGTACTTCTTTTGTTAAATTTATTTGTATTTTATTCTTTTTGATGCTGTAGTAAATGGAATGCTTTCTTAATTTTTTTTTTTGGATTGTTCATTACTAGACTATAGAAATACAATTGATTTTTGTATATTGGTCTTGTATTCTATACCTTGCTGAACTTGTTAATTAATGCTAATAGTCTTTGTTTGCATGTTCGTTTTGTAAATTCCTCAAGATTTTCTGTGTACAAGATCATTCCATCTACAAATAGAGTTTGTTTTACTTCTTCCTTTCCAGTATGAAGCTTTTGATTTATTTTTCTTACCTAATTGCCCTGGCTGGGACCTCCAGTTCAATGCTAAATAGAAGTGGTGAGAACAGACATCCTTATCTTGATCCTGATCTTAGGGGAAATTTTCAGTCTTTCCCCATGCTTAATGGTGAAAGTGAAAGTTTTTTGCAGGGGCTTTTTATCATATTTTAGAAATTCCCATCTATTTCTACTTTTTTGAGTGTTATTACCGTATGGTGTTCAAGTCCTCTGTTTCCTCATTGATCTTCTATCTAGTCATTTTATTTATTATTGAAGTCTCTAGGTATTATTGTTGGTATGTCTATTTCTTTTTGCTTCAGTTTTCTTTTTACTGTCAGTTTTTGCTTCATCTATTTTGGGTCTCTGTTATTAACAGGTGCATATGTGTTTATAATGGTTATATCTTTTTTGTACCTTAGCCCTTTTAATTTTATTAAATGTCTTCCTTTGTCTCTAGTAATAATTTTTGTCTTTAAGTCTAATTTTGTCTGAAAATAAGACAGTCACTCCAGTTCTCTTTTGTTTACCATTTGCATGATATATCTTTTCCCATACTTTAACTTTCAACCTAATTTGTGTCTTTGAATCTAAAGGTTATCTCTTATAGACAACATATAGTTGGGTCATGTTTTTGTTTTTTCCGTTCTATCTCTGCATTTTGATTGAAGTATTTAATCCATTTATATTTAATGTAATTTATATTAAGATTTTGGTATGCCATATTCTATATGTATTATGTATATGTATATGTCTTATATCTTTTTTGTTCTACTATTTCTCCATTCTTGCCTTTTTTATGTTAAATACATATTTTCTAGTGTACTGTTTTCAATCTTTTAAAAATGTTTTTATATATTTTGGTTATTTTCTCAGTGGTTGCCCTGGGGATTATAATTAACATTTTAATTTATGATAATCTTGTTCAAAGTATAATTCCAATTGAATTTCAATATTGTACAAAAACTTTGCTCCTACACAACAGCATTCTCTCCTTCCTCTTTTGTGTTATTATTTTCATATAAATGACATCATTATTCATCATATGCACCTCAACAAAAGTATATAATTATTGCTTTAGCAGTTGCTTTAAATCACACAGGAGGAAAAAAATGTTATAAAAATATATTTATACTGTCTTTTATATTAGTTACCTTTACGGCTACTCTTTATTTCTTTATTTTATTATATTTGAGTTACTGCTTACTATCCTTTCATTTCAGCCTGAAGAACTCTCAATTTCTAAAGTATTTGTTGTAAAGCAGGTCTACTATTGATAATTCTTTAATATTCTATTTATCTAGGAGTGTCTTAATTTCTCCTTCATTTCTAAAGGATAGTTTTGCCTGGATATAGAATTCTTGTTTTGATAATATTTTTCTTTCAGTACTTTGAATATATGACAGCCCACTGCCCTCTGAAACCTCTATGGTTTCTGATGAAAAATCAGCATTTAATATAATTGAAGATCACTTGTACATGGTGAGTCACTTCTTTCTTGGTACTTTTAAGGTTTTGTCTTTGGCTTTGACTTCAACAGTTTGATTATGATGTGTCCAGATGTAGATATCTTTGAGTTTGTCCTAATTGGTATTTCTTAAGCTTCTCGAATATATATATTAGTGTTTTTCACCAACTAGGGAATTTTCAGCCATTATTTCTTCATTTATTCTTTTGCCCCTTTATCTCTGTCTTTTCCTTCTGGGACTCCCATTACACAAATGTGAATACACTCATTGATCTCTGAAGGGTTTCTGAGGCTCTGTTCATGTCCCTTCATTCTTTTTTCTTCTGTTCCTCAGGCTGGATAATCCCAATGGATCTATCTTCAAGTTCACTAATTCTTTTTTCTGCCTGCTCAAATCTGCCGTTGAACTAAAGATTTTTAAATTTTTGTTAATGCACTTTTCAACTTTAGAATTTCTATTTGGTTCTTTTTTTAAAAAAAATAATTTCTATCTCTTTATTGATATTTTATAGTTGGTGAGATATCATTCCCTTGTTTAGTTCTTAGACATGGTTTCCTTCTTTGAACATATTTTTAAAAGCTGATTTAAAGTCTTCGACTAATATGTCTAACATCTGGGTTTCCTTGGAGATAGTTTCTATTTATTGCTTATTTCCCTGTGTATGAGTCATGATTTCTTGTTTCTTTGCACATCTCATAATTTTTTGTTGAAAATGGGATATTTTATTTTTTAATTGATATATAATATTTGTACATAATTATGGGGCTCATGTGATATCTTGTTACCTGCACAGAATGTGTGATGATCAAGTTAGGGTATTTAGGGCATCCATTATCTCAAGTATATCATTTCTGTGGACTGAGCACATTTCAAGTCCTCTCTTCTAGCTATTTTGAAATATATAACACATTGCTGTTAACTATAGTCACCCTACTCTGCTATCAAACATTGGTACTTATTCCTTGACCTAGCTGTATGTTTGTACCCATTAACCCATCAACCCATCTTCATCCCTCCTCCCACCCCCATACCCTTCCAAGCCTCTGGAATCTATCATTCTACTCCCTACCTTCATGAAATTAACTTTTTAGCTCCCACATATGGGTAAGAACATGTGATTTTTCTTTCTGTGCCTGGCTTATTTCACTTAACGTAAGGACCTCCATTTCCATCCATGTTGCTGAAAATGACATGATTTCATTGTTTTTTATGGCTCAGTAGTATTCCATAATACCCCATTGTCTTTATCCATTTGTCTATTGACAGACACGTAAACCGATTATATCTTTGTTATTATGAATAGTGCTGTGATAAACATGAGGGTGCAGGTATTGAAAATGGGACATTTTAAATAACATAATGTGAAAATTCTGGAAATCAGATTCCCCCTGCTCCCTAGCACTTTTTTGTTTTTGACATTTGTTGTTTTTGTCATTTGTTTAGTGACTTTTCTGTACTTATTCCATAAAATCTATATTCTTTGTTGTATGTGGCCACTGAAGTTCCTGCTCACTTAGTTTAGTGGTGAGCTAAGGATTGAACAGAAATTTACTTAAATCCTTGGAACCAATAAGTCTCTCAATCTTTGCCAAAAGTCCCTACGGACGGGTCGTGACACGTCTTCAACACTCAGCCAGACAGTTGACAATTATGTCTTAGCCTTCACTTCCTGCTTGTGCACAGCTGCAAGGTTAGTCAGAGGTGAGCCATTAGGGCCTTCTCAGGCTTTCCTAAGCATGTGCACAGGTTTCTAGAGTCCCAGCATCCATTTTCCCTCCTTCCTTCCTTTCCTTTTTTCTCTCTCTCTCTTTCTTTTCTTCTTTTCTTCCTTCCTTCCTTCTTTCTTTCCTTCCCTCCTTCCTTTCTTTTCTTTCTTTTTCTTTTTTCTTTTCTTTTCTTTCTTTTTATTTCTTTCTTTCTTTCTTCTTCAATTTTTAAAACCCCCTATAGACATCTCACTTCCCAGCTTTTCCTTTTTAAGTTTTTTTGTGAACCTGTTGTTTGCCCCATCTGTTATCATTACAATAGCTGCTGATTATTTTTGACAAATGCCTTCAGGGAAATGGCTGTTCACATTTGGTGAGCTCTGAGTAAGATCAAATAAGGAAAAGTTCTCTGGGTGAGTTTTCCAGGAAACTGCCAGACAGGTTCTCCTCCAGTGGCTGCCAGGCTGCTGGTTTTCACTGTGGGACTGTTGGTTTTCAAGGAGACCATAGAGCAGCTAGAGAAGGATGGGTACACAGCAAGTTAGAACATCTCATAGTTTACTATTTTAACTGGAATTTTTCTTGAGTAAATGTTCCCCAGATTGTTGCAAGCATTTAGTTAATTTTCAGAGTTCTCAAAGTGTTCATCTGGACACCTTTTGCCAGTACTCTCGCTGCTTTTTTGGAGGACAGGCTTTCCAGAGGTTTTCACTCCACCATCCCCACCCACATCAGTCCTTCTACATCTCCGGTCAGGTTATATCAAAACCTCCTGGAAATCCTCCAGAGGCCTCTCTGTGCAGTTAAAGCCCCAAACCCTCATCTGCCGCTGGGTCCTGCACGACTCTGCCCCTGCTGCCTCTGCCCCGTCGGCACCCATTGCTCTTGCTCCCCTCACCCCTCAGCCACCCTGTCCTTCTTTCCACGCCTGGACTCCACCAGGCTGGGCTCTGTTGGTCATTCACCCCTCAGCCCATCAGCACCCCTAAGAGAGGTAATGCCCTCCCCACGTCCTTCCCTCTCCGTTATCACATCACGCTGCGTTGTGATTTCCATTGCTGGCTTTCTTTCTGTTGGTCTCTCTCTTGAGAGTGGCTGCACGCCCAGATAGCCACTCTCTAGGTGAGTCAGGCCGGGGCGGGTGAGGGAGTTAGGTGTGGGTGTGTCAGTCGGGTGAGACACAATAAGGAGATGAAACCAAAATGCATGAAACAGAAGAAATTTATTGCTTACAGATTCCTGATGAGGTTAGCGGTGCCAGCAGGAGACAGAGGGGAGTCTGGTTGAAGCAGCAGGGCCTCAACCAGGAGGTGGGGTGGGGAGAGAGACAGAGAGAGAGAGAGAGAGAGGATCTGTTGGATTTTGGATCTGTGAGATGAGGAACAAGGGGCCGTGTTACAAACAACCACACAGGGAGGGAAAATTTTAACTAGGCCAAAGGGGACAGGGTATGACTGCGTTGCAAATAACTTATGTTAGGCCCAAAAATAGATGCCAAGGCAACAACTCTACTAAATAAATTATGACACCCTGGTTTATTTTATCGATAGCATTTAGCACTGTCTAATCTTATAGAAAGATCTTGTACTTATAATATTTCTTTATTGTATATTAGCTGTCTCCCTCCCTAGATTGTAACCCCCTGGGAACAAGGGCCTTATCTGTCTTCCTCTCTGCCATTTCGCTACTGCTTAGGAAGTTTGTTGGTGCATAGTAGGTGCTCGTTGTTGAATGAATTGAAAGCTAAGTTCACAGCCTATAAACAACTAAAAGGGACTCATCCTGGTTCTTAAAGAAGATAAGAACTTTGTGGTCTTTCTCCCCTAAAATGTTTCAAATGTGTATTGTGGCTATTAAAATGAAGCTAATAAACTTTCTCTTTAAAAATAATTTTTATAATTGTTTTAAGAAGCTAGTTAGAGGCTACATTAATTATGCCCAAGGTACATTCTTAATCCTTTTCATTCCCAGCCTCATATTTCAAGACCTCTGTTCATTTCAGAATTCAACTTTATGTGTCATCTAACCCCAGAGATCACTTCCCTTCCCCTAACACTAGAAAATACAATAGGACATTCTGAAAGATTTCAGTCCCTAAAGTGGGAGACCAAGCATTGTCTATAATGAGCTTTAGAACATAGGAACCTGGGGCAGTTCGGGCTGTCAGGTTGGCTCTTCAGCACACGGATCTATTCTCCCTATTATCACTTCATACACTTAGTGCTAAGTAACTCTCACAGAGTAACCAAGCCAAATCTGCATTTAATGTAAGAAAACTTTCCAGCTTCCCCCTGTCATTCTCATGTATAAGAAACATTTTTCCTCTCATGGCACTACTTGGAAAGATGCAATCCGGGACATTATTGAGAGCCCTTTTTAGTGTCCTGGTGAGTGTACTGAGGTGTGGCCTGATGACTCAGTCGCTCTAACTAACCCCCCTCTCTCCAGGAACTGAGCCGTATCCACGTATGTACGAGATCCAACACCAGATGTCAAAAAGTCAATGTTTATTTAGGAAAGCAAATATGTCATTGAGTGATTAACTCCAAGAAGCAAGAGTTAAACTTCTGAATCATTTGAATTTATTTTAAACTAACCCTTTCTTCTTTACTTTGTGGTTGGGATTACTTTAGACGCTTGGGTTTTCAATGGGAAAGCAATATGGCCACCATCAACATCAACAGTTTCCTTTCTATGGTTAGTCTGTAAAATTAGCCTGGGGAATTAAGCAGTTAATAATTTCCTGCTCTGAGAGGAGCCTTTGAAATTCTCCAGGATTGTGCCTGTGTGGGTTCCACTTAGGTGTATACTCCTGACGGCAGCGGGTGGTCTGTATACAGGGAGAATGCTGAGACCCAGAACTACGTGGCAGTGAACGGTGCAGGCTGGTTATAAGAAACGTTTCGTTCATGGAACATTTGGCCCCCAAACCCTTTATCACTTAAAAAGAAGAGCAAAAGGTGGCCCTGTCGTGCCATCGACTTGGCACACACTGGTCATGAGCCTGGCGGAGAGGCACTGGCACATTCACCTGTTTGGGTCAGTGATCAGTGCCCAAGGATGCCCTGTCTCATTGCTTTCAGGTCAGTTAGCTTGGTTGGGAGGAAAACAGTCTAACCCATGGCCACAGGCATTACCCTTGGGCAATTCACCCAAACCCAAACCATTTTAACGTCTGTAACATAATTATATTCTCAGTTGCATAGAAGGAGATAATGGTAAACAGCCCATAAAAGTCACTGTCTAAATACTGTCCTCTTTTTTTTTTTTTTTTTGAGACAGACTCTCACTCTGTCGCTGTGGGTAGAGTGTAGTGGCATCATCTCAGCTTACTGCAAACTCAAACTCCTTAGCTCAAGTGATCCTCCTGTCTCAGCCTCCAGAGTAGCTGGCACTACAGGCATGTGCCACCGTGCCCGGCTAATTTTTTCTGTTTTTAGTTGTCCAGCTAATTTCTTTATATTTTTAGTAGAGACAGGGTCTTGCTCTTGCTGAGGCAGGTCTTGAACTCCTGACCTCAAGCAATCTTCCCACCTTGGCTTCCAAGAGTGTTACGATTACAGGTGTGAGCCACTACACCCGGCCAACACTGTCCTCTTTTTTCCCAGCTTTATTGATATACGATTAAAAAATAAAAGATTAAGTTGTATGACATGGCATTTCTGATACATCTTATGTAATGACTCCCACAAAGAAACTAATTGACATATCCATCACCTGACATAGTTTTTCTTTGTGTGTGTGTGTGTGATGAGAACACTTAAGATCTATTCTCCCAGCAAATTTCAAGTATACAATACAGTATTATTAACTATAGTTATCATGCCGTACATTAGATCTCTAGAACTTATTCACCTTATAACTGAAAGTCTGTCCCCTTTGACCAACATCTTCCCATTTCCCTCACCCCTCGGCCCCTAGTAACCACCCTGCTACTCTGCTTCTCTAAGTTCAACTTTTTTTAGATTCCACGTAAAAGTGAAATCATACAATGTTTGTCTTTGTATGTCTGGCTTATTTCACTTAGTTTAGCCCTCCAAGTTTATCCACTTTGCTGTAACTGGCGGATTTCCTTCTGTTTTAAGGCTGAGTAATATGGCATTGTAAATACTATCCTCTTGGTTTGTCTAAGTTCCAATTTTTTTTAGAGAGAGAGAAATGTTTCTTCACATAGATGAAGATATTTTAATAGCTATATAGTGGGAGAATTAGACAGATTGTATAAAACATATTTAAACCTTTGTTAATCTCTTCATTTGACCAACATAGATTATTTGTTTGGGACCAAGTTCTAAGAATACAAAAGCCAGTAAGAAATAATTCCTGCCCTCAGAAAACTTACCAGTGTAATTAAAATGTGGTTTAGCTTGTCTGGAAGATACACATTGTTTTGTGAGGAAAACAGTGATCTGTGGTCACATGAAATTCAAATATTCTCACACAGTTCTATAAGTAAGGTTTTATTTTTTTCATATTAAAAATATCAAACATATTTCTCTTTCTGTTGCAAAATAAAAGTAAAAATTTATCCTGAAACTTTATTTCAGGATATTTTTATTTCTTAAAAATAAATATAATATGTATAGGTATACATAATAATATATGTAAATTAGTTTCAGGTACTGTTTAAAAAAGGAATCTACATTGGGTATCTCGCATAAGAATAGATCTGAGGAGTAGTCATTTTCATTAGTGTTTCACTTTTTTATATTCATTGTAGAAAAGTTAGAGTATACAAACCGAAAAGAAGAAAATAATCCTATCACTCAGACACAACCATTGTCATGTTTTAGTATATGCCTTCCAATCTTTTATTATGTAGTATATATACAATAATTAACATTCATGAGTATAAACAATAATTAGCATCTCAGCATGATGATAAAACTCTCACATCCAATATCTCATTTATTAAATGGACTCAGGCTCTGATGTTTCCTGGCAGCTTTTAAATTAATATATTGTGTGACACTTTTCTTTCACTAAATATTCTACTACGATATCTTTTTAAGTAGCTGCATAGTATTTAATCTATTCGATTAAATAAATAAGTACATTTATTTAATCAAATTATTTTTTAAACTTTTTTTGCTGTTATAACAAATGATAGCAATGAACATGTGTTGTTTGTAATAACAAACAAAACAAAACAAAACCCGACTAACAAGAAAACATTTTGTTACCTCCAAGATTATTTCCTTAGGATTAATTCTTAAAAACAGTTCTAAATACCAGGACTTGGACAGTTTTAAGCCTTTCAATAGAGACTGCCAAGAGAATATTCTATTTGCATTCAATGTTTATATTTCCAGAACAAAATGGACCTAATGATTATCTGATATTTTTTCATAATGTAAACAAATCAGTAAATTTAGGACACAGAAGGAATTATGTTAGTCCTCTTGGGCTGTCCCTTCTGCAGCTGCAGATTTTGAGTTTCTGGGAACTTGTCTGAGTTTCAAGATCATGGACACTTTATTGGGTTCACAATACATACTTAAAACACTGGGAGCAAAGAAATAATTCTAATAAGTGTTTATAAGTTTAAATGCTTAATGAAGGTTTTTATAGGTAGAAACCCAGACTGCAACTTTTTTCTCCATAGGGCCCCTCCTTCACCATAAGAGCCAAGTTCCAAGACATGCAGCTGAGGAATTATCAAGAAAGATCAGAAGGAGAAATCAGTCTAGCCCAGCAGTGTGAGGACAGGTGCGCGTGGAGATCGCATCTTGGGATCTCCTGCCCTTGTGGGCTGTGGGCATCTTGACACATACAGTATCCACCACCCCCCCTGGAAAAGTGCCCAGAAATTTCTGGATGCTCTCCACATGGGCATCAAAGAGATCACTTAGATCCTCTATGTGTCCTTGCCAGTGTCCTACAACACTGGAGAAAATGAATACCAAGATCATATGCAGTGTTCACGTCAAATAGCGGGGACATTGAAGAAGTCAACTCTGACACACCATTAAGGCAAAAGGAAATTCTCTTCCTCTTGGGAGACCAAAGAAAATGCCAGTCTTGAGTAAATATTTGAGAACCATAGAAATTTCATCTAGGGAGACAAAAAGAAGGATAATGGTCAAGGCAAATTTGACCTCACACCCCGCCCCTGCTCTGACTCATGGTTTCCAGTTCCATCATGGTTTGGATTTTATTCTGAAACTTTTTCTCTGGGATCATTTGGTACCATGTTCATGACTTTGTTTTCTCTCTTTGAGGAAATAATGAAGTGTAATTGGAAACTTTAAAAACATATTTTCTCCCAAAAATTCCAGGCACACAGGTTAAAACAAAACTCTAATTCTAATTATCTGAGTCCCCCCTCCCCACCTTAAATAAACCGTTAGGCTCACTTACGGGTTCTTCAGACAAGGAATTAACTGGCAAATAACTGGTAGTAGTAGTTCCTTCTTCTTTTCAGAGTCAAGCTGTAATAAAATAGTTAAATATCACCTGCACGTAGGCGAATCTAAGTTGAAATATTCAATCACATTTCCTGTGTTAGCAGAGGTGGGGAAGTAGCTCACATTGACTCTGGTCCGCTCTGGGTGCTAGTTGAGAGTCCTCTTTTGTTCTACCTTGTATTGCTCCCGAGTCTTTATAATGTGCTTCCTGAATTCACACTCCATCTACATATTTTATTTTTTTATTTTATTTTATTTCTTTTTTTGAGACAGAGTCTCGCTCTGTTGCCCAGGCTAGAGTGCCGTGGTGTCAGCCTAGCTCACAGCAACCTCAAACTCCTGGGCTCAAGCGATCCTCCTGCCTCAGCCTCCCAAGTAGTTGGGACTACAGGCATGCACCACCATGCCCGGCTAATTTTTTCTATATATTTTTAGTCCAACTAATTTCTTTCTATTTTTTAGTAGAGACGGGGGTCTCGCTCTTGCTCAGGCTGGTCTCGAACTCCTGACCTCGAGCGATCCTCCTGCCTTGGCCTCCCAGAGTGCTAGGATTACAGGCATGAGCCACCGCACCCAGCCAACCTACATATTTTAAAGAAGCAATCAGAGTCAGTCAGGAATATTTTCTAAGATAACAGTATTTTTAAGGCTAAAAAAACTTGTACCATCAATGTATGGCATTCAACAAAGATCCTTTAGCTGTGGTTTAAAAGCTTGTGGTTTAAAAATGAATTTTTTGCCTTGAGGTAGAAATAAAATCATGAATGTAATTTATAATAGGACACTTTTCCAGCTTCTGTGGATTTAGCTAGGCCCAAAGGAATATAATACCTGGTATCATAAATTTTAAGTTCTCATTATTATACATTTAGTTATAAATATTGATGCTGCTTTTTGAACAAGTTTTTCATTAAAAGTGTGACTTTTTCAAATTTGCCTACCTCTTTACTATGATTTTTATTGCCCTAATGGTATCACATGTTGGAATATATCTATAATTTTATAAAGAAAGTAAATGATGATAAAATAAATGTAAACTTATTTTTGTGAGAACTTTCAAAAAAGCTCACTATTCCCTTAAGGGAGGTATGATTTGGCTGGTGTGAAAAGTGAAAATGCAATGCAAATTAAGTAATTATTTTTAATATTCAACAATAGTTCATAGTCAAACTGATTACTATTGTTTATAGCACATATATGTCTTTTTAAAATTGAATACAATATATGGTTATATAGTCAAAAAGAATAATCATGTATTATCATTTATTAATCATGTATCAAACACTTAATATATGCCAAGTCCTTACCAAAAAAATTTTTATTTTCTGTTAAGGGATGATAGTAACTGGAAAAAGTCTTCACTGTGCCCTTCTCGATGGTAATTAAGTGTTCAACTTTGAAATGGCACCTACGGCTGCTTTAGTTTCTATGGTGCTTCCAGTTTTAAAGACATTTTTACTAACAGTTTTCAAGATACGTGGAAAGGCTTAATATATACAGGTTTCCGGATGCTCAGTGAGGCCCTCTTATCATATGTTCACTAATATTTCGGTGTCTCGCCTTTCCTTCAGCTCCGTCACCTCTTCTCTCCTCCCTCCCTCCTTCCATCTGCCGTTTCCATCCCTGTCAGCGCTGACTAGTGCCAAGAATGATTGGACCTGGCTAATTCAGTTCTTTAAAGATGTGATTTAAGCAAAGAACTAATGCTGTTTGGGGAGTTTTTTTTTTTTTTAATAACAACTTAATCTGCCTTTTTCATTTCAATAAGAGATGGTCCAATAGCAGAATTATAACAACTTTTCCTAAAACACACTGACATATAAATAGTTTTAGAAGAACTATAAATAGTTCTTCTAAACTTGCCAACAAAGCAGCTACCTGTCCTTTCTGTTCTCTTCTCCCTCAAGAAAAAGCTAAAATATTTCAATGAGGAACAAAAGATTTTTTTAAGTCACCCCTATTGAATAGGAAAGTGATTATACATTCTGTAAAAGCAAAATGATTGTAAGGGATTACTCTTGATTATGGCAAATACTTAATTCAAATACTCCACACCATTTCATTTGCCCTAAAATATAGGTGATTAAAATGAGAAACAGTTTCCTAAGAACACAATACTACTCTTCCATTGTTTTTGTGTAGGTAGGACAAGTTCCCCAAGAGCTCTCGCCAAATAATGTGTTCTATTTAGGGCAGCCACTGATACCAGATTCAGTTAATAAGCACTAATCTCTTTTTAACAGACTGCATTTGATGCCGGATTAGTAAAATAAGCTCTCATCCCTCATGATAACCCTTTGTTCCTGAGAACTTTCTCCATCTGCCTCAGGGATGTTATGTTTAAGATTTTTATGTTTCAGAATATGTTCAGAGAACGTCTTTCCATATTGCAGAACAGATGTGTTTCTAGAACGGGAAGGCATGGACTATAAGCCATGGAAGCCTCCATAGCTTATCTGTATCTTCCTCTTAGAATTCAGTTTAAAGGCAAACGAATACACAATATTTAAAGTTATATTCACTCTTTGTTTTTTTGTTGTTTCTTTTTCCTTTTTTTTTTTTTTGAGACAGAGTCTCACTCTGTTGCCCAGGCTGGAGTGCCGTGGCGTCAGCCTAGCTCACAGCAACCTCTCACTCCTGGACTCAAGCAATCCTCCTGCCTCAGCCTCCCAGAGTGCTAGGATTACAGGTGTGAGCCACCATGCCTGGCCAATATTCACTTTTTGTTGAAAATTATGATACCAATATGATCATGGGAAAGGTGATTTTAGAGAACCAAAATTAGCTGGGTGTGGTGGCGCACACCTATAGTTTCAGCTGTTCGGGAGGCTGAGGCAGGAGGATTGCTCGACCCCAAGAGTTCAAGGCAGCAGTGAGCTATGATGGCACCACTACACTGCAGCCTGGGCAACAGAGCAAGACCCCGTCTCTAAAAAAAAAGGAGAGAGGGAAAGAAATGAGTGAATTGCCCACATTTGTGAGAGTACAAGCTAATGAAGTGGCCAGGCAAGGAGCTACCATGGGGATAGGACAGGATTTTACCGGAATCTGGCTAATATCTGCTGGTGAAGTGCATCAGAATTCCCAGGAATCTTTGAAGCTCTAGGCTAAACCAGGGGAGTGGGGGGATGGGGAGAGCAAGGGGCATCCCCAGAACTTCCGGGAGACATGGCCTACCTTGATCCAAAGTGACCTCCTTTTAGATGAATGCTCGTTTGTGCACCAGTGACCCCTGGGTCGAGACATGGTATTAGGAATCCACATGACAGTGGAATTTGGGTTGTGATGGCAGAAAACATAAAGGATGCTGAGAGAACATTTGGATTCTAGTCCCTTCTTTTGCACTTGCTGGCTCTATCACGCAAAGCAAGGCTCCTGATGTTCAACTCTGATTTTTCTCTTCTCTAAAGCGGGGGGGATAATAGAATTTTCCTTATATACCTCCAAGGATGTGGTAAGGGAGGGTGGGGGGAAGAGGGAGGTGAGGGTGCCTTGCGGGGAGACTTTATACAGACGAGGTGCAGTCTGTGCTCCCGTGTGCGCCGGTGGAGCTTCCGCGAAAGGAAAACCAGGGTGAGAAGGGGCCATCTAGGACTTTTGCTGTATCTCCATTGTGGGAATTTTAAATATTGAGCACGTATTAATTGATTACTTATAAATTTTTTTAAAATGAAAGAGTAGAGAAATAAAACTGGCATTTTTTAAAAAGAAATATATCAGTTATAGAAAATTAATGTAAAAGAAGTAAACTCATTTGTTTTTCTCTTTGACTATAGTTCCACGATCCTTCATTATTCTGAAATCCAAAACGCTTTGAAAACAGACAGTTTTTTCATAAGTTTTCAGCAAACTTATTTAATGGTAAAACACAACCTGAACTAATGTGAGGCTTGTCTTTATTCCTTTACTTACACTTTTTGTAAATGTACCTGCTGACATGCTACGTAATACATTATACAGGAACTATATTAACTTTTGAAAATCTGAAACATTCTGACGTATCTTGACCCCAGAGGTTTCATATAAGGAAGGATGTACCTGGATATGCATATTAAGTTCCTGAATAAAACAAATACTCTAGTGGCTCTTTCTACAGAGTAATTCAATACAACATACATTTACTGACTAGGTTCTGCCATGATTTAAATGTTTGTCCCCTCTCAAACTCACGCTGAGGCTTGATCCCTAATGTAGCAGTACTGAGACGGGGGCCCTTTAAGAAGTGATTGGCTCATGAGGGCTCTGCCCTGATAAACAGATGAATCCATTCACGGATTGATGGGTTATCATGGGAGTGGCACTGGTGCTTTATAAGAAGAGGAAGAGAGACCTGAGCCAGCAGCTCAGCGCCATCACCGTGTGACACCCTGGGCCACCTCAGGACTCCGCAAAGAGTCCCCACCTGCAAGAAGGCCCTCATCAGATGTGGCCCCTTGACTTGAGACTTCTTAGCCTCCATAACTGTAAGAAATAAATTCCTTTTCTTTATAAACTGCCCAGTTTTAGGTATTCTGTTATAAGCAACAGGAAATGGACCGACAGGTATTACGTAGGGGATTATAAAGAATAGCAAGTGACGACTGCTGCCCCCAAGGAATTCATGCTACAGCAGGGACTGCGCCACTTGAATTTAATACAGACCACGTTGCGCTCAGTGCTGTCACGGGGCGACGATCAGAGAGCAAAGGCAGGTCAGGGCCCAGGCCAGGAAGATGAGGCATCCAGACTGCTTGCAAACTCACTTAATTCCATGCAGAGGGAGCTGTTGCTCATGGCTCTGGGGAAAGAGAGAAAGCTGTTTAAAGGCCTGATATTTTCATTCCTTTTTCTTTCTAAGTAAAACATTGTGTTGACACCGTTTCTGTGAGCACTAAGGGGCCCTGTGGAATCCGCGTTCCCAAAACAAAACGTTCCCCAGGTAACGAGACAGGCTGACGGAGTACCGAGTCGGGGAATGGAGGCCCAGTTGTTTCCA
The DNA here is from genome assembly GCA_963575035.1 of Avahi laniger. Classification (NCBI taxonomy): domain Eukaryota; kingdom Metazoa; phylum Chordata; class Mammalia; order Primates; family Indriidae; genus Avahi; species Avahi laniger. The sequence goes on from CAUYSK010006443.1 coordinate 17,735, forward strand.
ATCACAGCGGGCAGGAGTCGGGAGTCTTCCTCGACAGAGCTGGCGCTGTGGCAGAGGGACCGATGGCCCAGACCAGAGGTTCAGAAACGTCAGTGGTCCCTAAAAGGGTAATGGCAAAGCCCGCTCTTTTGGTGGTGGACACTGAAAGACATTGGTTGTAAAGCTATCGGAAGAGCTGTGGGTAGTGAAGAAAGAGACTGAGGGGTGAGACCAAGCACTGTAAGTAAATGAGAGCACACTGCATTCTTTTTTCTTTCTCCCGAAGCCTCATTTGTGTCCGGGGTGCCTTACGGTTTTGGTGCCATTGTGTTTCCATAATTGCGTCTTTTCCGTTTATCGCCATGTTTATGATTACTGGTAAATGCGATTCCGTAATGTGGATATAACAGCATACTCAGAATGTGACTCCAGAGCTGCAGGTTGAAGCAGCCGCAGGTGATGTACAGAGGGTGTGTGTCCCTCAGTGGAAGAGAATTTGAGCACAGACACCATGTCCAGCATGCCCTCAAACACAGAGAGCAGTTGCAGAATCAGCAGGCAGGAAGCACTGTCTTTATGACCCACGACGACTTCAATACACAGGTGGTGTGTATGAGCTCTGGCAGCCTAACCGGAAAGCCCTGGCGATTAGCAATAAAGCGGGAAACTGCACGGGGACTAACGGCACAATAGCATAGGCACTTACTTAAATCTCAGCCTCCGGAGCCCAAGTCCTGAAAGCTCTGATGGGAAAGGCTCTACAGCTCACATACTTCCATGCAGGGGGAGCTGTTGCTCATGGCTCTGTGGAAAGCTAATGGCTTATTGTCATGGCCGTAATTTCATTGGTGGCACTTGCCAGACCAAGAGAGAAAATGGGGAAGAGAATAACTTTTATGAAAATATTTCCTCTCAAACATACAAAACTTGTCGACTTAGTTGGAGTTGGATGCCTTCTAGGTCGTGCCATCCTCTGGGCTGTCAAACCCATAACATTTGTGAGTGGCAAGATGATGTCATCTGTGTTCAGCAGTTTGTAGTAATTTCCACTCTGAGCCGTGCTCGGAGTTGGAGATGATTGCCCTAAATGGGATCTAAGCTTACAGATGAAAGCCTCACTTTTCTTTTCCACTGAGATCACAATACTTTTCTCTTTAGCAGGATGACAATTGTATGGTCACCAACATTACATCATGCTATCTCCCTTGAAATGGCATCATTTAAGCGTGTGAGCACAGCTGTGAAAACAAAACATGTTTTGCTGTGAGCTTAGTAAATTCTCAAGGCACATACTAATGGGTTTGCCTTTTTAAAAGTAGTATCAAAAATATAATGTACGATGTGAGTCAGGACGAAGTTCAGGAGCTCAGGGGGCACCGGGGGATCAGTTCTGGGTGCAGTGCTGGGGCTTGGCCAGCGCAGCTACTGTTGTAAGTCTTGCTCCTGTGTGGAACCCCACTGTACGTTTGGGTAGCAGTGCTCCTGAGCAGCCCAGGAGAAAGCACCCATCCACCACGCTAATTCACCCTGAGTCCACAAGAGTGGGGGCACTCACATCACCAAGAGGGGGATCAAGTGGTTGTTTCGTAATCTGCAGACGATATTTACCGTAACTGCTATAAAGATCTGAAAGCTTGAGTGCCTTTTACACTTAGTGATCCCAAATGCAGAGACACATCCTGATGAATAAATATAACGGAGGTACAATGATCAAATATTGTCACTTGGGCAGGGCATGGTAGCTCACGCCTGTAATCCTAGCATTCTGGGAGGCCAAGGCGGGAGGATCGCTTGAGCTCAGGAGTTCAAGACCAACCTGAGCACGAGCAATACTCCTGTCTCTACTAAAAATAGAAAAGAAATCAGCCAGGTAACTAAAAATAGAAAAAATTAGCGGAGCATGGTGGTGCACGCCTGTAGTCCCAGCTTCTCAGGAGGCTGAGGCAGGAGGATCACTTGAGCCCAGGACTTTGAAGTTGCTGTGAGCTAGGCTGATGCCACGGCACTCTAGCCCAGGCAACAGACAAGACTGTCTCAAAAAAACATATATATATATATTGTCACTTAGCAGTGCAAAGTGGAAAAGCTTCCTGGTATTGGAATAAGTGTCAGCTGACCAGATGTTTCCTAGATGCATAGGAAAGATCGAAATGACTCACTATGAATTGAAACATGAACCCAAGGAAGGTTCACTTCCTTTGTTCTAGTAATACAAATGGCAAAAACTGTCTAACTCACAAAAAAATGCCTACTTTGTGGGTATCGGAAATGACTTTGCCATAATTTCTATGAAAAATGTGTCTGCTGGGAACCCAGGCTGCACCCCTGAACAGTCACAGGGAGAGGGTTCTGAGCAGGGAAGGGTGGAGGGTGTCCCCCTTCTCAGACAGCCAGGACGGGCTACAGCTCTCTCATCACCTTCGCTTTCTCTCTTGTGCTTTAGTCTCGTTGTCTTTTGTCGTATTTTTAAAAATACAGAGAGGAAAATAAGAAAAGGAAACTCACTGTGATAGCAGAAAAAAGGTGCCTCCTTCAAAGAACTGTGTATCCACAGGCAGAAGCCACCTGTCAGCATCGTTCACTCCGGGGACCCATGGCTCCTTCCAAAATGGAAAGGTATTCCAAGGCTCGGTAGCACCAAATGAAGGAAGATTTGGATAGTGTTTTATTTTGCCAGGGCCGTCGTAATATAGCACCGGAGACCGGGTGGCCCAAACACCAGAACTTCATTCCTCGCAGTTCCAAAAGCTGGAGATCAAGGCATGGGAAGAGTTGGTTTCTCCTGAGGCCTCTTTCCATGACTGGTAGATGGTCATCTTCTTCCTGTGTCCTCACGTGGTCTTCCCTCTTTGTGAGCGTCCTCATCTCCCTTTTCACAAGGACACCAGTCACACTGGATTAGGGCCCACCCTGATGACCTCACTTTAACTTAATTACCTCTTTCAAGACATTGTCTCCACATACAGTCACATTCCGAGGTCCTGGGAGTTAGGGCTTCAACATATGCGCTCGGCACAGGTTCACAATTCAGCCCTAACAGACATCGTCTTCAGCGTCCGTGTTTCCCACCGGCTGCATTCAGGCACGATTTCGACCTGCGAGGACGGGATGGCGGTGTTGTGGCCAAGAACCACTCAAGAATCACAAGGAGATACCTTTGGATTTGGCTTCAGTGCTCTAGTGTCAAATTCTCACTGGCCTTATTTGCATTTAAAATAAATGTATTTTCTTACACCAGGGACAACGTTCAGAACTACCATAGAAACATGTTTTTTCCTAAGGGAAGAGTGAATTTCTTCCTTTACTTCTGCCAACTGAAGTTTCCAGGGTGTAGGGCATTTCTTAAAGTCCATACGAGGTCCTCATTATTGTGTCTGTTTTGCAGACAAAAAGTTTGCCAGCAAGTCCTTGGCAGAGACAGCCCTGTAACTCAGAAATTCCAGACTGTGCAAGCCTCCGTGACACAGATGTGAGCAGCTACCGCTGCAGACATGCAGCAGTTCCTGGTGGCCGCCCCAGAAGCTGGCTGCCTGGGACATCACAGGACAACACACCTCAGAGCGCCACCACTCTTCCCGTGATAGGAGAGGGAGGATGCCGCCGCGGGTGTGGGGATTTGGCTGGAACAACAGGAATCCCATCACTGTGTTTATGAAAAATGCAGGGAGATATTTTAATGGAGCAGAAAAATTATAGTTACATCATTGGGGTTTGTCCATCATTAAATGCATTTGGTGTATTTTATATTATGTCTGACCTACGCGTGTGAGGCTGTAGAGTCTTCCATGTTTAGTTAAACACTGTGCAAGGAGGCACAGCAAAGACCTAATTTTTAACGTTAGCCAGAAATTATGTGGCTTTACAGTTCTCCCATTGTGAAGATTGAAGACTTTAAGTTGATTTTGTTACCCTAATGCAATCGGGTTTTTTTGTTTGTTTGTTTTGGTTTTGTTTTTCCATGCCCATGTGGTCATTGAACAAACGACTCTCAAAGTGTCTAAACCTTTGATCTTTACTCAGATGGATTAAAAGGAGGATAAAAAAGAAGATAATGGCATATCCAGAGGAAATTAAATATGGGCTAAAATTCTTTAAAAGGAGATTTTTTTTAGTTCTATGGAAATATATAATTTTACTAAAATAGTAAAAGGGAGAAAAAGAAAAAACATACTTGTATAAGATTTTTTTTTAACATTTCTCAAAGTTTTTCATAAGGGGTATGTTTATAAACAACTTAGTTAATTTCATGGCCTTTAGTTCCAGAAATTTTGACTCAAGCAAAAGAAGCCTAGATATGCTCTTTAAATGAAATATATATACTGAATGATGCATTATTTTTTTGAAAGTTAAGAGGAATAAACTGATCCTTCTTTAGACATTTGAATGTATAGCACCGAGAATTTCTTTTTCAGAGATGGATGCTAATTTACTCTGAATTAGTGTACATATAATAAGTGATACAATATGAGCTATTTATAAAATAAAATGCAATAAGGGATGAGGAATCTTTCATTGGATAGTGAGTATTAACTTTTGCTTGAACTTCTTAATTTAAAGCAAACAAATTAACAAATAGATTATCTTTAATTATAAAGGCAATGTCTAATTTATGATCCATTTAATCTGCAATGCAAAAAGAGAATGAAAGTTCTAGTTTTTCAAGTTTAGAATGTGCAGTTTGAAAGGGCCATGCTTTTGCTTAAGAGCAAAGGAAGGAAAAACACTGCTACAATCTCTATACCTGAGATAATTATGCTCTCATTTGAAAAAATGTTCTGGGACTTTCAGGTAGAGACGTTTGGTTTGGGATTTATAAATACTCATTCCCTACCAATTCCTAAATAAATAATCTAAGAAATGTAAAATTAGGAAGAGCATCCATTTATACAGAAAGCTAAGGAAGTAAGTCATCAGCATGTCAGAGATTCACCCCTCCCTGAGGAATGGGATGACCTCCTGGGAAGTAACGGACAAAGTTCTGGTCTCTGTGAATCTCCGGGCTGGAAGAGCTGAGTTCTGGAGAAAAGGGTGGGCTGAGATACTAACCTGGTGCTATGATTTGAATGTTTGTGTTCTCCCCCTAAATTCATATGTTGAAACCTAATCACCAATGTGCTGGTATTAGGAGGCAGGGCCTTTGGGCGGTGAGTATCATGAAGGTAGCAACATTGAGCCCTCATGAATGAGAATAGCACCTTTATAAAACAGGCCAGAGAGCTGCCTTCCCATTTGTGTCCTACCTTGTGAGGACACAGAGAAAGCACCACCTGTGAACCAGAAAGCAACCCTCACCAGACACTGCATCTACCGGCACCTTGACCTTGGACTTCCCAGCCTCCAAAATTATGAGCAATAACTTTCTGTTGTGTATAAGCTACCCAGTCTATGATGTATTGTTGTTATAGCAGACCAAACAGACTAAAGACACCTGGAAAGTTCCAGGTGAAGTCTGTCTAATTGTGTCGACTGCTGGGATCCCTATTTACGGGGTCGATACAGGATTTAGAGGTCCAGACTACTGTAATTAGTGGAGAACGGTGGTTCTGTAGCTCAGGAGAGGAACTTACCATTTCCCCAAAGTGTGAAGGTAATAACAATTGTGGTGGTGAGCAGTCTGGTAAAATTGGGCTGGAAGCTGGCCACCCCACCAAACAAGACACTGCTGGTCATGGTGGGAGTAGCATCCTTGGATAGTGGGCTCACTAAAAGGCCAGTCTTTGTTGATGGGGTAACAGCTATGTAGAAAAATTGGGCTGAAAAGGCAGATCTCTATGTGCCAGATTGGAGGCCTGGCCACAACCGGCCTGGTACCAGGCAGAATGGCTTCACTCTGAACAGAAGAGAAATTTCGCAGAGCCAAAGTTCCCTACTCAGTATAGCCTGTGGCTCAAATGCTTGCTGCTATCCTCCATGTGGACGACTGGATTAGCAACAATCAATAAGCAAGAATAAAACTAATATGGTGTCTATGAAGAGGTTCTTTATTATAAATCCCACCAGTAAGATTCAGAGAAAGAGTATATTTTTGAAAAATATTTTTGGCAAAAAATGATGAATTTCATACAGCATCAGCATTTTACTCTCCACAGCATTCAAGAAATGTAGTCTCCATAAAATAAGATGAATGCTAAGATGACATGACAACTGAAGATTAAGCTGAGAAGTAAGCAGAGCCATAAAGGGAAACAAATGAGGTATTGAAAAAATGTTTTAGAATTAAGCAGATAATATCGACATTTCAAAATGCATTAGAAGTGGTAAAGAGCAGAATCAACCCTGCCAAAAATCATTTCAGTAATACAGAAGATAGCCTAGAAAAAATATGTATACCATAATGCAATACACAATGCAAAAAAACAGGAGAAAAGAATATGGGTGATTTCATGGTCATACGATGAAGATCCAACATGTGAGTAACTGGTATTTCTGAAGAAGACACCAGAGTAAATAAAAGAAAAGCAATATTTAAAGACATGTGAAACTTCCTAGAAACCTAAACCTCCCAATTAAAAGAGCCCACTGGGTACTAGGCAAAATGAGGAGATTCGAATACTGAACATGCCCTGGTGAAAGTCTGGAAATTTATGTATAAAGAACTCTGTTAACATCCTAAAAGAAGGTTACATAACAAAAAAAGTGAAAAAAAGAAAATGCAAACTGGTTTCAGAATTATAAAATAGATGCTATGTTTTCTGTAATATATTAATAGATACTAAAATCAGTGAAGCAAACAATATCTATAGAGTTTCGAGGGAGAAACATCATGACCCCAAATTCTCTATATAGCCAAGCTGTCTCTAACCTGTCAAGAACAGAGAAACACTTTCAGTGATTCAAGGGCTCACAAATACACTATTCTTCATGGAGGGAAGAACACACAGAGAAGTAGCCTCTTGCTACTCAAAGTGTGGACCACAGTTCGACAGCATCATGTCACCTGGGAGCTTATTAGAAATCAGACTCCCAGCCCTACCCAGGCCAACGGAATCAGAATACCAATCTAGCAAGATCCCCATGTGATCTATATGCACATTAAAGTTAGAGAAGGACTGCTCTAGTTGAGTCTGGTTGGTTGTGTTGACTGTTTTGTCTCTTGACTCTGATTTATCTTGTTTTGTATGTCTGTTTTATAATTTTTGATTGAATGTTGGACATCATGTGTAGAATAATCAACACTGAGGTAAACAGTATTTATTTCTGTAAATGGGCGCACCGCCTACGCTAGGCCATTAGTGTTGGGAATGCAATATGCTGAACTATTGCATTCTCCTGAGTAGACCTACTCAGGAATTGAGGTGGGTTTGAGTTTTGCTGTTGCCATGGTGACCTTCAGTACATCACTGGCTTCGATTCCTCTAACATTACCTTGTGCTTAGGATGGGGGCTGGGGTTCTAGAGCTTTTTTTCTTAGCGCTCCTGTTCCACCCTCAACATTCAGTCTTCCCTGTTTGCCTGTGCCAAAGAAGGGGAGGCTTCTCTCCACGTTCTTGCCCCCTCCCCAGAAGTAGACTGTTCTTTCTTGTTTCTTGGTGCTTGCTACCCTGGTGGTGGAAGAGGGAAGGGAGGTTCTCTAGTATCCTGATCCAGCTTTAATGATAGGCAAATCCTGTCTGCCTAGGTCTCAGGCATGGGGCTTTCTCAGTGATCCTGTTCTTCTTCCCAGTGACACCCAAACTGCCTTGTATCTGTTACAGGTCTTGCATAGGACAGTTCCCTGCCCCTCCCCCAACGTAGGAGACTCTATTCATATCGGCATATTGTCCTGGACCCAGAACCGTCTCCTGCTCTTCTCCAGGGGTGGAGGATGTTACTTTTTCTTTGACTCCTCCCCCAGCATCCCCAGCTTCACCAGTGCCCCAGCACTTAAACTTTTTTTTTTTTTTAGGGAAAGAGGATTCAATTTTGTGCCTTTCCTACAAGAGCAGCCAGTCCCATTTTCCAGGTCTGCACCACCAACGAGGTTCTCCTGGTCTCCTTGCTCTGCTCCCAGTCTCTCTGGTGCACACACTGTGGAGGCCCACGTAGAAGGTCCCGTGTGTGAGTGCAAACTCCCTTTGTGTCTGCAGCTCTCGGGGGTTCAGACTCTCATGCCAACCCACACTTGGCCTTTCGCAATTTACTAGAAAGTTTAGCTGAATTCTTCTTACCTGCTTTTACAGTCCCAGCATCTCTTCCTCCTGTGTCTGCCGCAGGGGACTCGGTGAGTGTGTTCCATCTTTCCTTGGAGGTGCCTGATTATTGCTGGATTTCAGGATACTTGGATGTCCTGTGGCCTCAGCTCTCTGGTGAGTTCATGCAAAGTTATAATGTTGTAGTTTGTCTGTTTTTTGTTTTGTTTTGTTTTGATTATAGTTTATTCTTCTGTTATTAGGATAGCAGAATACTTTATTACTGCTTTCTACATCCTAGGTGGAACCAGGCATAGTTTTAAATGCTTCATATGTAAAAGTCGTCCATCTCTTCCTTACAGTAAATCCCTAAGGTCTCCATTTAACAGTGAAGAAAGTTAAGCACAGAAAATTTTAATTACCTAAAGTCACATAGCCAGAAGGGCTAGAGCTGGAACTCAAACCCAGTTCATCTGATGGCAGAGGCTACATCATGAAGCATTAAAATATATCATCATGCACATTTTGCCTGGTCTGGATATGCCATTTTTAATTTCCTCAATACTTTCCTAAGGGGTATTGGTTTGCTTTCAAAGGTTTGCTAATATAGACAATGCTGTAATGAAATTTTGAAGTTATCTACTGAAGAGAAGGTTCTAGACTTATAGTTTGATCAAAAGGTGTACTTATTTAAATTTAAAATACCTATTGCCAAATAGCAACTAGGAAGTGATCTTTAAAATTAAATTCAAACTTTTTTCAATTACAAAATTACAGAAGTGATACGAAGACATGCTTATTGCAAAAAATACAAATGCAAGTGTTAGTGTGTACGCATACGTGTGTATATATGTCTGTGTGTTTCTTTACCCATGGCCCACTCCAGTTCCACTCCTGCCCCTCTACCAACAACTGTTGCCATTTAGTATTATAGCGGGTATAATTCTGAAAGGAGAGAGGAGATCGTTTCAAGCAGAAAACACAGCATGAGCAAAGGAAGAGAGTTGGAAATGACACAACATCTGGCAGGGACAGTAAGGAAAGCAGCTTGTCTGGAGCAGAGTTACCCAGTGTAAGGGACAAGTTTGCAAAAGAGAGGGAGCTGCAAAGACCAGAAAGAGGGTTTGGAATGTGATTTAACTGGAAATACAGAGCTATTCTTTCTTTTGGGACAGAGCAGTGACATGATAGACTTGTTGTCTCAAGATGATCCTGGTCAGAATTATTGCATATTGTTTGTATGGGAGCACAAGGAACCAGGAGTCACAGCCAGAGGTGGTGTTAGAACTCGAGAGGATGGTGTGGAGTAGGACTTCTCATTAAACTGATTGACGCATGCATGACCCACTGGAAATCATTAACAAGTCAAAGAGGTAATGAACTTGTGAATTGGGTGTATACATGGCTGAGTGTTGCAATTTCTTAAGATAATTGTTTTATTAGTCTACCCAGCTTGAGTTCCGTAGTCAAGTATCGTCATTCCTACCCCACATACATTCTCACTCTGTTGCCTCCCTCTGCCTTCGTTACATACTTAATTAAACCACAAGCCTGGATAAATCCGACTTCCCATTCACTCTGTGGCTGACCCACACAGCGGAACGTACCTAGAGAGAGTTCAGAACGTGCGGGAGAACATCTAGGTATGTCACGTTGACTTCAAGGGGAGCCTCAAGGCCACCAGGCAATAACAGCCTGGTCTCTTCACGCTCCCATTCTTTTCTAGACCTGTCTTTCACCCCTCTCCGCCCTCCCCAAACCTCCAGTACCCCCCATTATCAGTCTCAACTCATGATACCACTTCCCGTTACGGTGAAAAACTGGAAGCCCTCGGAAGAGGACGGGTGCAAGTGCCCCGCACCCACATCTACCCACCTCTGTGGGTGTCCCCCGCCGTGCCTGCTCTCCTCTCGTCACAGGCAACTGTCTGTGCTTCTGGGGAAGCCAGCCTGGCTCCTGCTCACCTGGTGACATCCTCCCGCACTCACTCGGGGCCATTGCTCCAGAAATCCTCCCTTCTGCCTTCTGCAGCATCAACGTGTCCTTCTTTTCTGGACCATCAAAAAATCAAATATGTTGGCTTTTCTTTCATGTTAAAAAAACACAAAATCCTCTTGGCCCCTCCCTCCCCTCCAGTTACCGTTGTGTTCCTTTCCTTTGCGTTATAAGAGAAGTTCTTGAAAGAGCTGTTTATACGCATCGAATGGTCTCCAGTTCCTCCCTTCCCCCTCTTGAAGCCACTCCAATCAGATCCCTGCTGCCGCCTCCACCGAAACCACTATTACCAAGGGCGCCAGTGACGCAGACACTGCCAAGTCCAGAGGCAAGGGCTTAGAGCTCATCACACCTGAACCGTCAGTGTATTGTCCAAACTGGGATGCATTTGAGAGTGAATGTTGGCCTTTAGGGACAACAGTTATCAGGTTTTCCTCCTACCCTCCTGGCTACTTCATGTTCGTCTCTTTTGCCTCCTCATCTGCTTGTCCTTCAAAACCGTGAGACGCCCCAGGGCTCAGCCTCGAACTTCCAACCTCGTCTCTCCTCCAGACTCACTCCCATAGGGATCTCCTCCTGCCTCAGGGCCTTAAATACCATCCCAGTGACCAATGACTCTCGACTTTATATCAGGCCCACATCTCCCCCCTGGACTCGAGTGACCATCTGAACAACTCTGGGTGTCTGCAGACATCCTCAATTTAACATGTTCAATATCGAGTGACTCTCCCCTCCGCCCCCAAGAAAGCTCTGTGTGCACCTCTTCCCACTGCCCTCCTCAGACTCGCCTCCTCCTCATTTGCTCTATGCCCTTTGCAGCTGCGGTTCCCTTGGCTGGAATGCTCTTCCTACAGACAGTCACGTGTGTTATTCCCTCATATCTTTACTCAAAAGCCACGTCCCCAAGAACCTTGTCCAAACCCCGACATCCCGTCTGAACCCTGACACGTCATATCCCCTCCCCTGCCTTACGGTTTCTCCTTGGCGTTTCCCAGTGGCCACTGAAGTATGTATCGCCTTTATCTCGTCACTGGCTGTGTGCCCAGAGAGCACCGAGGTGCCATTAGGGCCAGGGTTTCTGTCTCGCTCAGTCGTTGCTGATCCTCCACACCTAGAAAAACGCCTGACACAAACCAGAGCCCATAAATATTGCTGGGTGAATTACCTTGCAATTAAGTGCACCAAAGGGAGGAGACGTTGCAGCTCCGGTGAGCAAAGGAGGCCAGACATGGATCCTTTCGTGTGAAATACGACCCGGCCTCTGCAGAGCACTTCGCAGGGTGTTCTCAGAGCGTTAGCACAAGAGACACCACAACTAAAAATGAGTGCATGGTCACAGAAGTGTGGGAAACACTCCATAGGATCCTTTGAGAGATTCACAGGGTACACTGACATATAAAAATCTCTGAGAAGTCCTTTGGGAAATAAACTTGTCTCTCTTTCTTTTTTCCCTCATCTCCATTTCATCTGGCCAGTGTCCAAGTATCCTTCCAGGCTCGGTGCATCAACAGTTGACGTTCTTTCAGAGGCCGTGCAAACTCCATCCTGCAAGGGTGGAGTAGCTGGGCAGAGGTTGCAGGGGTCACGTCTAGTGTCCTGTACCAGAGATGGGACAGGCAGGGTTTGTATCTCGGGCAGCCATGAAAAGCTGGCCTCTGAGCGCCATGAGAAAGGTGTGTCCCCAGGCCCGTGCGGAACACCACAGATCCAGGGCCAACCATCTGTGCCGGCTAGCACTGCCAAGAGTGGAAGGGCGCAGTGAGCAGCCTGCGCCCTCAGTGGGAAGACTTCTCCCCTGTTCTCAAACCCGGGCGCTGATGGGCGAGCTTCTGCGTCAGCCTATGGGCCCTGCGCCTGGGGACTCTGGAATGTAGATGGAAGAGCTCCCACGATGGCATCCGGCAGACAAAGAGCCGTGGGAATGGCAGGACAGCCAGCATGTGCAAGCACTGAGTGAGCCAGGGAGAGCGGCAGCACGTGCTTCGTGGATTTTGAGAAATGCCGCAGATCTTTCAGCACAGTGGTCACGACCCAGCCAACAGAGGCGCTCTCTCCACCACGCCTCCACCCAGAGATCCCACATGGATTTGGAAAGCTTCTATCTCCCACACACCTGAGTCTATTACGAAATAATGTGGGTTTGTGTGTGTGTGTGCACGCGTGCCGTGCATGCGCTTATTGTTTACTAGGCTGTGTTGCCCGAGGAGCTTATGTGGGCAGTGAGTAAACATCAACTTTCATTACCATTTTGCTACACTGGAAATAGCTCTACTTCCTTGGGTGATTCTAAGCTGGGAAATTGCTTTGATCTTTTTCTTAGATTTTCTCTGATGAGAGAATTCCGCTAGCTTTGACCCTCTTCTCAACAATAACATTTGAACGGTCACAAGTGCTCATCAAGAAAGCAGTTTCTCTTCTTTTTTAGAGGCACCTTTCAGGATGTTCTGACCAAGTTAGAAGAACAGGATGTAAACGCTTTCAGTACCTGCCTAAAAGTAGCACTTTTAGTCCAATAATAACTCAGGATGCACCTGTTAAAGTGGCTCAGATGGTGGCATTTTGGTTTCTGAATGTTCTGCGGGGTCCTCTTCCCAAATTGACAACACACTGGGGTGTCGTGATACCCTCCTGGAAGCGGAAAACAAAAGCTATGGTTTTTCCCGGTCAGTAGCAATTCCTCCTGCTTCAGTTCTCGTAGTGCTCGCAGGGATGAGGGCAGCTACCACAAAGGGCTTTGCCATGCACCGTGCGGGCTGCCATTGGAAGCAGGTGCAGCTCCTCGAAGGCTACAGATTTGCAATAAGAGGGTAGTGTCACAATACTACTTCATCAGTAATGACAACACTGGCCCCCATACCTACTGCCTTGTCTGTTTGGGACAAGGCTGTGATTTTGAGGGGGTCTCTCTCAAGGAAGCCATCGTCTACCACATTTGAGGGTAGACAAATGTGACTTCTCATTCATTGCTTCACTCATTCATTCAACAAACAGCTATTAAATAAATGCCTGCTGTGCGCCAGACATCACGTTCACACCCGTCATCCCATGGGGCTTACAGTCTAGGAGGAAAGGCTGACACAAAACAAAAAATTACGCAAGCAAATAATTCCTGTTCTGCGAAGGGATATGGACAGAAAGGACAACGTGTTAGGAGAGCATAGTGCAGGGGGTGCCTAACCCCTGCTGGCAGTCAGCGAAGTCTTTCCTGAGAAACTTATGTTTACTTCATTGCCGTAAACATGCAGTTGTGTCTCCATTTTTAGGCTCCTTTGAGCTGGAAGCCAGACTGATCAAAGTGGGCATCTAGGCAGGGCCACTTGTAGCTGCTACCATAGGAAGCAGCATGTCAACCCCTCAGGAGGGCTGGGGGTTCAGAGGGAGAGGAGAGCACAGCAGCCAAGGATGGGTAAGGGGTACATCAGTCATGTAGGGAAGGCAGCACGTGAGGGCCGGTGGAGGCACAGTGAGTCATCAAGTCCTAGTGAGGCCTGGTTAGACGGATTCCTTCGTCCAACACTTGTTGAGCATCTACTACGTGTAGGCATTTGGGGTCTAGGGAGAAAGTGGTGGGTGTGACAGATACCCTCCAGTCTTCATGGGGCTTACTGATGGGGAGGAGGGCCAGTTAACCAACTAAACATACGAATCTGCAGCAAAATGGCATCACATCATGAAAAGGGCCACGCAGAAACTAAAGTGCATGGTGCTGGAGAGGCCTGTGGCACTCGTGGAAGGTGTTTAGAATCACCCCAAATGGCTAGAATCTAGGGGAACAGAGAGCACAGTGGTCTGGGATGAGACTGCATCTTTCTTGAAATCTCCTGAAAGCCAAGGCAAAGAGCTGGGATTTTATTCTACGTGAAAAGGGAGCCACAGAAGGAAGTTAAGTGAAGGAATGATATGATTCGGTCCTCGCTGCCATACAAAGGACAGATCGCAGGGACTTGGGGGACTACTGAAGTGGGCAGGATGAGAAGATGTGGTGGGGGTGACAGGGAGTAAGTCAGTGGGAAGCGTAGCTCAGAACTGTAAAGGACCAGACTTGCTGGTGGGCAGATGGGCACAGGGTGGCAGTCAAGGTGCCGCAGTGGGGAAAAAGGGGAAGGAAGTTTGCAGCCCAGGTTTCTGGTTTGAACAAACAGCAAGGAAGCACCATTTATTGAGGTGGAGAGGCCAGGGGACAAGCAGATTGCCATGGGGAACACGAGTTTGGTTTTGGGGTGCATGCCAGGCAAATAAGAGGAGGAATCAGGAGGCAGTGAGGGCTCGGAGAGAGGCCTCACTGCTGTGTGGATGTTGGTGTCGTCAGCATAGAGATGGTATTTAGGGCCATGGCGGTGAATAGGGTCACCTCGGGAGTGAGCGCAGACAGAGAAAAGTGGGCTGGAGGCTGAGCTATGAGAAGCTACCATCCAAAGGTGGTGGAGGCCAATCAGAGAAGCTGAAGGGACAGCAGATTCAGGTGGTGCCAATGTTGATGGCCCTAAGAGGGCCAGGGACACAAGCAAAGTGTTCCTTTGACTTGTCAATGTGAATCCTTGGTGACTTTGAGAAGAGCAGATTTGTGTGTGGTGGGTCTGGGGGCCAGGGTGGCCTGGGCTGGAGGACGTGTGGAAAGCAAAGTGCACAGAACTTTCCAAAGAGGTTTTGCTGTGAAGGAAAACAATGAGTTGGGATAGCAGTAACTAGGGGGACTTAAGGTCAGGGAGTTTCTTTATTTTTAAGTTGGGGATGCGAAAGCACGTCTGTGCCCTGATGGAGATGATCCAGTAGGAGGGAGCGATTGATAGTTTGTGCAGGAGAGAAAGATGGATAACCGGAAGAGCATAGCCCTTGAGCAGGTGAGCAGGGAGGGGCCTGAGTGCTCCACGCCTGCTGAAACAAGTTACCACCAACTTGGTGGCTAAAACAACACGCATTGACTCTCTAACAGTTCTGGAGGTCAGAAGTCCCAAATCAGTTTTATGGACTAAAGTCACATCGTCCATAGGGCCGCAGGTCCCTCCGGAGGCTCTGGGGGGATAGTTTCCTCGCCTTTTCCAGCATCTAGCAGCATCTAGCACTGCATTCCTTGGCTCAGGGCACCCTCCTCCCTCTTCCAAGCCGGCAGTGTGGTATCTTCAAATCTCTCCCTGCTTTTTGACATCATCTCCTCCTCTGCAGCCAAACTTCCCTCTGCCTCTCTCTTACGAAGACACGTGTGATAATATTTAGGGCCCACCCAGATAGACCAGATATCCCCAGCTCAAGATCTGTAATTTAACCGCACCTGGAAAGTCTCTTCTGCCATATAAAGTAACCATCAGAGGTTCTAGGAATCAGGACCTGGATATCTGTGGGGGAGGCGCTACTCTGGAGGACTGGCCTTTGCTAGGCAGGGACATGACAGGCCTCCCGTGTGAGCACAGGGAAGATGGGAAAAGTGCCTGCATAGGGGCATGCAGGTTTGACAGCGGAAAGATGAAGGAGCTCATGCTTTTGGCCTCACTTTTCTGGGAGAAGTACGAGGTCCAGTTGACAACTGAGAGATGGTGCTCATGGGGGTTTGGGGGCCGTGTCAGTGGGAGTATGACAGCCTGGAGAAACGCCATCAGTTTCTGGGCAGGGCTGAGTAGGGATTTAAGGCTTATTTTCATGAATGTGAAGGGAAAGTTGCCACTTGGTTGTGTGGGTTTTCTCCAGCAGAGTTTGGCCACCGTTAAAGGCACAACGAAAGCAGAGACGAGGCTCAGCAGCGTCTCTGGCGAGGCAGGACATGCAGGACGAGGATCCGTGGGATCTGATTGGGCAGGAGCAGGGAAGCCATAGCTGTCTGGAGGACTGGGAAGGGATTATGAGATGGTGGGATCGCTAGCTCAGAGGTCACGGTGAGGGAGAAGCATAGCAGAAGTAGGTTTCTTTTGCACGTGAACTGCAAGTCTAGGAGGTGCCACGCAGGGTGGGGTGCCTTTACTTCAGATTTTGGAGATGGTGCAGATGCTGGTGATGACAAGCACTTTGGGAGGGATTACAGAGGGACAGACGGATGGCTCATCACCCAGATGTTGAAAATACCTGGAATGAAGACAGGAAAGCGGTGACCAGGAACACTACGAGCCAGGAACCAAAGTCGGCAGTGAATGCGGGGAGTGATGTGGAAGAACACAGGAACTGGAAGCACAGAGGGTGTCACAGCCAATAGTATCCATTTAAGGAGAGCTGAGGGTTTGTAGGAGGAAGGGGGAGAAATGATTTGGAAGGAGCAGCGGGGAACAGGGAAGGTGCCTGCCTTACTTTCTGGCTCTGAGGGACTCCAGGTGTGGAAGAACAAGCAGCCAACACTTGAGAGGGCTCCTAGAGCTGTGTTTCTATTAAGATAAGGGAAGACGTTGATGCTATACAAATTGTGTATGGTAATCCTTTGTTGGAATTTCCTGATGGCCCAGTGGAAAGGTTTGGAAGGTATGAGGTGTTGGGGAGCACAGGGATTAGCGTCTGGCAACAACAGATTACTGGAGAGAATCCCTGGATTTCTAGTGGCAAGTTTCACAGGGACATGAGGCATGACAGAACCACATCGCAGAAGGTCTCGAATGGCAGCCCAAGGAATTTGTGTTTTACCCCATAGGCCAAGGCCGTGGGGACAGTGGTGGTGTGTTGGTCCGAGCTGAAGCTGCAAACTGTCTTGATCAAATGCAGGCTTTCGGAAAATTAATTTTCTAGCGATGTGAACGAAGGAGACACTTAGAAAGCTATAGCAATAGGCCAGGTTTAGGGCCTACTCAGGACATGAACACTGAAATGGACAGTTGCAAGAAATGTGGTTGTTTTGACTCTTGAGACACGAAGGACGCAGGGAAAGGACGGAGTAATGGGAGATGCCTCCCACCATTCAAGCTTGAGTGGCTGGGAGAGTAGGTTTTCGAGGGAGATTGATGGTTTTGGTGTTTGGCAAACCATGGTTGAAGGTTCACAAGTGGCTGAAACTAGGGCTGGAGCAGAATAATGACAGGGGAGTCAACAGGCACTTTACCCCCGTTGCCACGCCAGGAGTTACTACCTGGGGCCTCCGGATTGAGGATAATCACAGCCCTAGCAGGAGTCTGGGAAGCAACCTGGTGATTCGCCCTCCTTTAGCTTCAGAGCCCCAGGGCAGGGCTGGGATTTCGACTACCATCTGCCATCAGGTGTGTGTGCAGGTGCGAGTTATGAGGTGCCCAGTGCCGGGCATGCCCTTTGGCCATTCCCCAAAGCAGGCCATTCAGCCAGAGCAGGTGTCATCATTCATTTGGTAAGTGGGATGAGTTAGGGCCCAGGACACCGGCCAGTGCTGCAAAGAGCCCTTCTCATCTACTAGAGGCTGCTCTGACCTTTGCAGAGTTCACTTGGGAAGCCGGTTTCGTCACCCCTCTGAGCTCAGGCCCAGAATCGCAGCTGAGGTCTGGCCAAGTATCTGACTCATTCAGGTGTAAACCCTAGCCACTTTTGCCCAATTTCCTACATTCTGCTGACAGCAGCTCTTTTCTTCCTTTGGCCTGAAATCCCGGGGTGTCTGTGTGCTGAGGGTAACCGAGGCCGACAGTCCCCTCCGTGGCTTCCCTGCCTGGCCTCCTCGTTCCTTCGTGGGTGCTCACGGTCGCTCCGAGAGAAAGGCCGGTCAGGGGCCTGGGTCTGGGGAGGGTCACCGGCCCGTCCCGGGAAGTGCTGGAGGCCGCGCGCTGAAGGATCTGTAGGTTCGGCCCCCTCGCTCGCTCCCTTCCCAGCCGGCTCGCGGACTCCGGCCGGGCAGGGGACCGGAGGGCGGGGGGCGGGCGCGCGCCGGCGCGGGCGGGAGAGGAAGGGGCGCGGCCTCTCCGGGGCTGGGCGCGGCCTCTCCGGGGCGGGGCGCGGGGCGGCCAGTGGGAGGCGGCGGCGCGGAGGGGACCGGCGGCCGCGGCGAGAGCGCGCCCAGCCCCGCCGCGATGCCCGCGCGCCCAGGACGCCTCCTCCCGCCGCGGGCCCGGCCGCCGGCCCTGGCCGCGCTGCTGCTGCTGCTGCTGGGCCACGGCGGCGGCGGGCGCTGGGGCGCCGGGGCCGGGGAGGCCGGGGAGGCGGCGGCGGACGGGCAGGACCCGCACGCCAAGCACCTGTACACGGCCGACATGTTCACGCACGGGATCCGGAGCGCCGCGCACTTCGTCATGTTCTTCGCGCCCTGGTAACTGACGGCGCAGGCCGGGCCCGGCCCCGCACTCTGCGCGCCGGGAGCCGGGGCGCGTGGGCCCCGCGGGGCCGGGGGCGCGTAGACGCTGCGGGCTCCGGGTCGGGGCCGCGAGCGCTGCGGACTTGGGGCTCCCGGCCGAGGGGCGCGTGGCGCAGGGGCGCGGGCCGGGGGGCGTGGGTGCCGCGGGCCGGGCGCTCGGGCTGACGTGGCGCTCGGCGGCCGGGGCGGTGCACGAGGAGGGGGCGGTCCCCGAGGGGAGAGCCGGGGAAAGGCCGCCCCTGCCCCGCGCTCCGAGCTCTCCCGGCTCCCGGCTTGGAACCGAGGGAGGGGAAGGTGGGGTCGTCGCCCCTTCTGGCAGCGGGGACCCCAGACGTCACCCCGGCGGTCCCCTGCCCCACGCCCCAAACTTCCTGTGCCGGCCGGACGCGGCGGCCGCCAGTGGGCCGGGACCGGTGGGCCACGTGCGCTGGCGGGAGGGCCCTTCCTGCCGGCGCCTAAAGACAGGGCTGTGGACGCGTGTCCCCTTCGTGAGGGTTTAGCTGAAAAAGTAGGAACTCGGGGAGGTGGGAGTTCCCACTCTGGGCGTGTTTCGTGGCGTAGCCAGGAATGGCCCAGGGAGCACGGTTGCTGTAGCTACCCCAGGAAGCCGAGACCGGTGCGAGTTCTGGCGACCCCTCCGCAGCTTGCAGTGGATGTGAGCTCTGCTCTGGGCCTCGGAGCCCACTGCTCTCAACTCAGGGCTGTCATCTGTCACCTCCTCCCCTCCGCTCCCTTGGGGCCAGGTCATTTGTAAAATGTGAGATGGGAAAAGTCACCCCATTAAACAGATGATAACCTCCTGCTTTGGTTCTCTAGGTGGGGCTTTGGTGAGCCCCCTACCCTGAGAATTATTCCATGGGAAGGGCTTCCTGTCACTCACTCAGGCACTTGCAGTGCTTTCCTGCCAGGGCCTGGGTGCCAGGAGGAAGGGAAGTTCTCATAGGCCAGAGCAGAAAACTGCAATTTTAGGGCGCAAGACAATTTGAGATGTTGGAATGGCCTGGGTGTGCTTAGTGCAGAATTTGGTATTCTTCCCCAGGGCTTGGGAGAGGGATGTGTAATAGCAAGGTGTAGAGAAAAGGTACCTGTTGGTACCTTCTGGCCTATTCAGAAATCGTGCCTTTCAAAGTAAGAGAAGTCTTTTTCTTAGTGCCTCATATTCAGGCTCTTGCTGTGTTTCAGCTCATTTGGGGTTAAGTCACCTTTCGTGGGCCAGTCTGGGTCATAGCCATCATTTATTAACAATGTATTTAAGGAACACATTGTGTTTCAGGTTCGCAAACTTGAATTTTTAGTACTACCAATGTTATGGAAATACTTTGTAGCATAAAACAGTCAATATTAATAGTTACTCTGTGAAAAAGTAGTCTCAGAATAACTATTCCAGTTAAATATACTACTTAATTGGAGCTCATTTCAGTGGAATAAATCTGTATGGGTTTTCTTGTTTCTTTTTTTATTTTTTTAAAGAAAAATTGACATGTGGATGTAGTAAGTGCCTGCATTGCCAATAGGGTTTAAATTTTTGGAGTGTCTGCGGTAAACACCAGCTCATCCTGGGCAGAGTGAGAGGAAAGGCTGGCAAGTCTGAGCACTCGGTGTTCAGTATGTTCCTTTTCTGTTATATTAGATCCGTGACTTCTAGACATTTAGGTGGATGCTCCCAGAAAAAGTAACTGTTCTAAGTTTTTGTTTGCTTCTTAATAGTCTACTATGAATATTTAAATGGAGTTGTATGGGTTTCTGTGATGGCATTTAAAAGTTAGATTTTAGGAGGGCCCTTTCGGAAAGCTGCAGATAAAGCGCTCGGGCTCGGGAGAGGCCGCCAGAGGTGGAGGGTGAGTTCTGGCATAGTACAGGTCAAGCGGGAGGTCAGTAGGGCTCAACCAGGGAGGCTCTGGAACAAGACCTTGCTAAGGTTAATGCTGAGATCTAGTGCTGAGAACAAGGTGGCGGCTGTGGAGAGGTCTGAGCAGAGGAGTGAGGTCCCAGAGTAGTTGTGAGCTGAGCATTGGGAGCTCAGCGTCAGCTGCTGTGCGGTGCTCGAAGCTCACAGGTGATTTCGGGACTGAGGCACCATGTAACATCGAGCCGTGTGTTTTTGCTCTGAACTTGGCAGCAATAGGGTTGTCCTACTGCTGTAGATTTTGTGCCAACATCAGGTCACAGCTTCACTATGGCCAGTTTGTGGTTCACCCTGAACCTGATGGCAGCGAGGTCAAGATTTGGACCAGGTGGCTTTGCTCTGTTACTTGGCCACAGGCTGCCTTCTGAATGCAGCTCGCCATCTCAGGTGTGCATACTGTAGCTGTAAGGGCCCCACTTGAGAAGGGCCGACTAGATGGCACCTGTGGATCCATCACAATGAGGGGTAAGGGGACTGGCACGCCCGGCTTGGTGACGGTCCTGGATGGTCAGGTTTGATTTAATGCATAGTGAACTTAACTCTTTGTTCTCATTCTTAATCTAGTCTCATGTTTTCACAAGAAAGCTTGTCAAGGATGGAGAGGAGTTTTAAAGTTTTAGAACGAGCATATCTGACCAAATTCCCCTAGGATCAGAACCGCCCTTGAAAATGCCTTAGGGAAGGTGCTTTGTTGGAGACCGCCCCACAGTCAGTAAGTCCTCAAGCCACCATTTCCTCTAGCATTTGTGGCTTCTTTGGTTATGCATCAAATGGACTAGTTCTCAAATTTGTGTCTTCAGACAGCAGGGTCACACTTGATGTGGTGAGATGCCCATGCCTTGAGAAGGCGCACGCCGGACTGAGGCCAGCCAGGAAACAAAAAATGCACATCTCCGACTGCGTGCACACGTCAGGGTTCCATGGGGCTTGGCCTTTTTTCTATTCTTGTTACCTTCTTTTTGCCCCCTTTGCCAAGCTCACTCTGTTGAATCTACAGGAGTCGAATCCACACATGCAGCTTCACTGTGCTTTTTGTCATTCATTCACCTAAGAAGTTGCCAGGCACTCAGTGTGTGCCAGGCGTGTGCATGAGGCAGTATAGTAGCAGAAAGGACAAGAAGTGCTGGCCTTGGCACTTATACCGTGTGTTCTTAAATGCAGTGCTGGGTTTTCCCTCAGGTATCTTCCAGAAAAGAGGGAATCGCATTGTATGTGAGCGTCTTATAAAGCAATGTTTCTGTTAGCTGGCCAAGAAAGTGCTGCTCAGGGAAGACGCATCAGCTTGAAGCAAACCTTTTTAGTGCTGCCTGTAAATGCTTATTTTTGAGGTCATGTGTCAGAAAAGAAAAGAAGCAAAGAGCTTCGACAGATTTTATTGAGAAATCATTTTGAGAGAACACTCACAATTATAAATGTAGGGTGTTTTTGTAAGCAAGTGGTTTGTGGTTTTTGTTTTTTTTTTTTAAAGAACATTAAAAAAATACTGCAGATGGTTACATTGTAGACATCAATGAGCACTTACCAGATAAATGAAAAAACAGACAAACCCATGTGCCACAATGCTATGGAGTCGTACTTGAAACTTGGGATACAGTTTCCAGTGTTGTCTCATATAAAACTCAAGCATGGCACTGCAAACGGCTGAGACAGCGCAGGAAGGTGGGCAGCTGTGCAACTCCAAGAGTAGATCTAGTGCTGGCACAGACGCCGATGCTGTCATGAAACGCAGAGTGACAAGAAGCAATAATCCTAGTTAACATATTTTAAATGATAGGTGATTTCAAAATATTTGTATATAACTAAATCCATACAATTAATATAAATAGATGTTTGATTATATAAACTCTAAAAATTTGAGTGGTCATAGACTTTTTTAGCTTCCCATTAGAGAAAATGCAGAGTGGATTTAATTTTTTTTTTTTATTTCAGCATAATATGGGGGTACAGATGTTTAGGTTACGTGTGTTGCCCTTGCCCCCCTCCCCCCCCAGAGTTGATTTAATTTTGAGGTTGCCTTGCATTTGTGGATATTTGGTTGTACAGTAGAGGAGACTGACTTATCAAGAAGCAGTCACAGTAGGAGTGCTAAGCTGTGGCCCAGGATGGGAAGGGAGGCAGCTTTCTAGAAGGGGAGGAGAGAGAATTGGCGCCAAACAACCTGGGGAGTCAAGGCAGACCTGCTGGGGAGAGTGACGGCCAAACCAAACCTGGGCAGATAGAAATTAGACAGGTGGGGTTTAGGGAGGAAGTATCCGCGTGTGTCCGAGTCCCAGGGCCAAGCCAGGCCCGAGTCCTTTCAGAAAACTGCAGATACTGCAGTTGGGCTCAGGAGTCGGCCGCCGGGGAAGGAGGGTGAGTTCTGGTATAGAGGTCAAGTGGGAGGTCAGCAGGGGCCCGACTGAGGGGGATCTAGGACATCGTTCTGATACTGAGAACAGTGTGGCAACTGTGACCGGGTTTAAGCAGGGGAGTGAGGTCCCAGGGTAGTTGTGAGCCGCCATCTGCTTCAGTGTAAAAAGGGTCGAGAACCCCGTTGTCCCGTGGACAGGGCTGGAACTGTGGGCTGGACACCCCACGACCTGGTGCGCTTGTTACTCAGTGCGCTTATTCCTCTTCCCTTCTTACAGGTGTGGACACTGCCAGCGGCTGCAGCCGACTTGGAATGACCTGGGAGACAAGTACAACAGCATGGAAGACGCCAGGGTCTACGTGGCGAAGGTGGACTGCACGGCCAGCTCGGACGTGTGCTCCGCCCAGGGGGTGCGAGGATACCCCACGTAAGTCGGAAGGAAGGGTGCACGCTTCCCAGGTTGTTCCTGACTACGTTCTGCCAAAGAAAGTCCAAGTGAAACTTTTGGTAACCTCCTTTGTAGTTCTGAGCAGTGAGGAGATGCTAAATTTAAGCAGGCAGTTGGGAAAAAATTATATTTAATGCTGTGGCTATTTTAGATGCCTTTTGTATTGTGTTTGGAAAAAGCCTTTAATCAGTGTCGGGTTTTCCTCTTTGTAAGGAAATACTTGCGTGGCAAAAATGGTGGTCTCCATGAGATCCCACCACATTTGATGTTCACCAGTATGTGCACAGACTTTGTCATCAGTTTTGGTTTGATTTTTTGGTGACTTTTATTCCCAATCACCCTTCCTAGAGTTATTTCCCATCCGACAAAGGCTGTCTCTGTTGGAAAGGAAGGTAACCAACCAGACTACAGCGGTTCTGACAAGCCATCCTACTTATTCCCTTGACGGTTAAGAGATTTTTTGGTTATAAGAAACAGAAATTGAAACTGGCATATTAAACAAAAGGGGATTGATTAAAAGGCTGTGGAGGAAGCTTTGAGTCTCAGATCCGGGGTTTGGGGGTCTGTTTCTGCTGCACCTCCCTGAAGGTGACCTGACTTGCTAGCTGTGCAGCTCTGTCCCCGGGAGGGACGTGGAGGAGGGAGTGTGGGCTCCTCCTGTAGCCTGTAGAGATGGCCTCCTGTGCTCAGGAACACATTTTGAGGTCGTGCTATAGAGCCAGTAAAGAATCATTACATCTGGGCAACCGTGAGCAGGCCCCTGCTTGGACAAAGGGCCCATTCTGGGAATGGTGGTTGTGGCCGGGGAGGCAGGAGCTTGTAGGAAGACGCGTCCCCATTCAGACCCCATGGCAAGTGTTGGAGGGAAAAATAGTTTCCTGAAAAAGGGAAGATGTTATTTTCAGTGGGGGAGTGGGGGGTGCGGGGGTTGCGTTGGCCCCTGCAGCTCACTAAATATTTATCAGTCGAAGAATGCAGTGAGCTCCATATAATTCATTATTAATTGAGTAATACAGGGGGCCATCGATTAAGCATAAAATCAGAGCTTATCTTCAGACCTGAGGGACATTGTGGAAAAGTGGAGGGACCCCGGGGCTGGAACCTAGAAGCCACCGTTGAATCCCAGCTCCACCATTTCCTTACCGTGCAGCTCTGGCTGCATCATTCGACTTCTGAGTCTAAGTAGCAGGGTGATGCTCACTCACCCCTCATAACGTTGTTATGGGAGTTGCATGGAGAAGCGTGTGTGCAGACACCAATCTGAGCACATCCAGTAAATATTAGGGTTTCCCCTACCATTTGGAAATTTGGCATTTCCATGAAGGATCCTGGAACTCTTGGTCTTTGGTGGCTGCTTGCTAATGTAAGTGCCATAATTTGAATCTACATGAAATCAGCTCAGTGGGGATAAAATTTCCTATGATTTTAGTTGTACTTACATGCAGGCATTCACTGACCTATGTGTGCATCACAGCAGTGCCTTTAAAGTATGGATCAGGAGTGTCCTGAAGAAGCAGGTGATGCGTGGTAGGATAAGGAGGAAATTGCTTACCTGTTCAGAGTCTGTTACTTTCAAATTCAGAGGCAACAAAGATGGGCTGGCTGTGCTGTCTTTCCACTCTTCAACTGCTGACCTTGTGTGGCTGTGTGTGCCATAAACCATGTCACAGGGAAGGTGAAATAGGAACTCCACTAGGGCTGAGAAGGGCACTTGTTATGGGGCTTCAGAGAGGGAAGCACAGGGTTTCACCTGGACCTGGTCATAACAGCTATCTGGCTGCAACATCAGTTACTCCGGGGGTGATATTCACAAACTTAAAAAGATCCATGTTGAATCATGTGTCCTGATTTTTAAGTAGAAGAGCTGGTCTCTCCAATTAAACCATGCACTGGTTTTGTACTGTTAAAAAGAACGAAAACGAGGCCAGGTTTGGTGATTCACTCCTATAATCCCAGCACTTTGGGAGGCCAAGGCAGGAGGATTGCTTGAGCCCAGGAGTTTGAGCCCAGCCTGGGCAACATAGCAAGATCCCATCTCTACAAAAAATTTTAAAAAATTACCCAAGTTTGACGGCGTGTGCCCTAGCTACTCGGGGGCTGAGGCAAGAGGATTGCTCAGGAGGTCGAGGTTATAGCAAGCTAGGATCACTATAACTACACTCCAGCCTGGACAACAGAGTGAGACCCTGTCTAAAAATAAATAAATAAATGAAAATACATAATAAAACAAAAATGAACTCACACTACTCTGGACACGGGATGGGAAGGAACCTCTGTGACCATCATAACCCTGCAGAAGTTCTCCGGAACATATTTTTTCCCATAGAATACAGGCAGTGGAGTGTATTGTATAAAACGTGGTCACATTGGGGCAATTATAGATTTATCTGTGTGAGCTTTTATTCCTCTAAAATAGTATCCATCGAATGGAGTCATGGTGAGACCTGACTCAGATGACAACTGTAAATGCTTGAGCTGGGGTGTGCACCCGTATTATCAGCTTTTCTGTCATTCTTTCCCCGCAAGTCTAATCGGAGCAAAGGATTGGCGAGGGAGCAGGTGTGAGCTCTCGTAGCCACTAGAGATGGCCAGCTGTGGTCAGGAAAATGTTTCGAGGTCTTCCTGGTGAGCCAGTGAAGAATCATTACGTCTGGGAAACCGTGAACAGGGTGAGACCGAAGGAGGGAAAACCCTGTATTTTATTAGGGCTGCCGTAGCAGAGCATCACACAGCTGAGGGCTGAGAACTACAGAAACGCATTGTCCCACAGACCCGGAGGCTAGAAGTCCGAAATCAAGGAGTCAGCAGGGCTGTGCTCCCCCCGCAACCTGTAGGGATCCTTCTTTGCCTCTTCTTGGCTGCGGATGGTGTACAGGCAACATTCGGCATCCCTTGGCTAATAGATGCATCACTCGAATTGTCTGTCTTCATGTGGCCTTCCTTCTGCCTGCACGCGTGTCTGTCCAAATTTCCCCTTCTTATAAGGACACCAGCCACACTGGATTAGGGCCTACCCTAATGACCACGTTTTAACTCGATTACTTCTGTAAAGACCCTATTTCTAAATAAGGTCACGCTCTGAGGTTGGGGGTTAGGACCCCACAGATCTGTTTTGGGGAGCACAATTTAACCCGTAACCATCTATAGTAGTAGAAAGCTCCTCTTGCTGTTTTCCAAAGTGACACCTAAGTGAGGATTTTTTTCCCCTGCAGTCTCCTTGAAAGAGAAACACATCTCCAGGAGATACACATGTCCTTGTGGAGGTTTGGTGACAATGGGGAAGTCTGGGGCTGCACTTTGGGCTTGTACCCTGTGGTCCGTCTCCTTCACCTCCAGCGGCAGTGAGACTTGAAGTCAGATGGCCCAGACCAACTGGAAGGTTCGTAGCAGAAGCTCCAGTTCTATCCCTGGGCTCTGTGCCTTCATTAAGGAAGAATCTCAGACTTGGGCAGGTTCTGGGTGAAGCTGATGTGCCCATTTTAATTTAAGTGTCTAATCTAGCCAAGGTACTGGTTTTCTCATACAGCTATGAGACTTCATTTTAAGGGGAGTTGGCTATTTTTTATGTACTGAATATTTGTATCACCCAAAAGTTACTCATTAAAGTCCTAATCTCCAATGTGATGGTATGAGGAGGTGGGGCCTTCGGGAGGGAATTGGGTCATGAGGGTGGAGCCCTCATCAGTGGGGTTAGGCACCTTATAAAAGAGGCCCTAGAGAGCTCTCCTGCGCCTTCTGCCATGCAAGGACACAGCGAGAAGGCATCATCTATGCACCAGGAAGCCCTCACCAGACACCGAGTCTGCTAGGACCTTGATCTTGGACTTCCCAGTCTCCAAAACTATGAGAAATAAATTTCTGTTTATAAGCCACCAGTCCGTGGTGTTCTGTTATAGCTATCGAACTAACACTATCTTCAAACCTTCAAATGTAATTTCTGCATATCTTGGCTGCTTACAATTCTGTTACTGCATATTGGGCTTCTACTCACAAAATCCACATCCGTGCTGTAGAAGTGTTGGGGGTGTTTTAGGTGAATAGGCTTGCCAACAAATACCAGTCTGTATTGCTTTTTTCTTCTGTCCATAGCCACGTTTTCCCCTACCCTTGACACTTTTACTTTTACCTAGAGCATGTTTTCCCATGACCAGTGGGTGACCCAGGAACTAGGAGTGTTAGTTTCACCCTCTGATCATGTCTTTTGCCTGCCATTAAAGGAACTGCTCCTGTGTCCTCTCTGCAGATTCCTTCAGAGGCCGACATAGTAAAAAGAAGAATCCTTCTCTGTGGGGAAGTGAATGGGCTACATCAACCAATGTCAAGAATGTTTATAGTTAGAAATTTGAATTCTCATAGTGGCAATATTCATGCTTTGTAAGCCTCAAATACCTGCCAAGATAGCCTAGAAGAATACATTTATTCCAAAACGATGCTGTATCTGCCACAGTCCTTGCTTAAAAACACACACACACACACCCCCACCCACCCACCCACCCACCCAGCAGGGAAAAGCCCGAAGGTGCTATAAACAAGCACTGAACACTTGCAACTTGGGGTTTAGGTCACAGTGGGAGGCTGGAAGTTTTCACCTTGGATTTATTTTCCTTGAATAAAATAAGAACTGTCTAAAAGTTTAGGATTAAGTGAATTTATTATCTCCTTGAGCATTATTTTTGTTTCCTTTTCAGGTTTTATCAGCGAGTGGCAGATATGTGCCTGGCTGCAGCTCCCCGACAGCTCATTTTCCGATTGTTTCACTAAATGACTTTCCTCCCCGATAAGACAGTGCTCTCAACTCGGAGCAGTTGGAAGGGCTTTAACATTTTGCTGTCTACTGCTTTGTTGTTCTTGCAGCTTAAAGTTTTTCAGGCCTGGCCAAGAAGCCGTGAAGTACCAGGGTCCTCGGGACTTCCAGACGCTGGAAAACTGGATGCTGCAGACGCTGAATGAGGAGCCGGCGGTGAGCACCTCCCCTCCTCCCTTGCCCGTTGTCGGGGTGATGTGTAACTGGGCGGCGGCCAGCTGAGGTGAACTATTAAGGCTGCCGTTTTAAAGCAGCTCTTTACTTTTTTAGAGCTTGTTGATACTGTAAGTAAAGACTAACTTTTCAGAAAACTTTTTCTTATGAAAATAGTCAAATGTGCACAAAAGGAGAGAGGAGTCTAATGAACTCACAGCTTCAACAGTTACAACCATTTTGTTTACCTTGTCCCCGCCTCCTGCCCATTCTTTGGCTATTGTCAGGCCTCAGCCAGCATCATTTGCAAATATTTCTGTGTGCAGTCTAAGATGAGCACTTGCTACTTTTAACATCGCCATGGTGACACAGTTGACAGTTCCCCAGCATCAGAGATTGACTTCTTTTTTTTGAGACAGAGTCTCACTGTGTTGCCCGGGCTAGAGTGAGTGCCGTGGCGTCAGCCTAGCTCACAGCAACCTCAAACTCCTGGGCTCAAGCAATCCTCCTGCCTCAGCCTCCCGAGTAGCTGGGACTACAGGCATGCACCCCCATGCCTGGCTAATTTTTTCTATATATATATATTTTTAGTTGTCCAGATCATTTCTTTCTATTTTTAGTAGAGACGGGGTCTCACTCTTGCTCAGGCTGGTTTCGAACTCCTGAGCTCAAACG
>CAUYSK010006444.1:0-24772 GCA_963575035.1 Avahi laniger
TTTCTCCACTGCTCAAGGTAACAACACAGAGAGTAACTCTCCAATACATCAAGATTTTTCTCATAGGTTTGCAGTTATGGGTGTAACAGGTAGATACCCATGAGCATCCCATATGGTGATGTCAGGAATCTCAGGTTTGGAAACAAGAAATGAGATTCAGTGAAGTTGCATATGCACAAATCTGGCCTGTGTGGATTTCATTTCATCAGTGGCTGGAATAAAAGGAGAAGCCAAGTAGTCATTAAATTATGCTCAAAAGATACCCAGTAGGAACACACATGCACACACACAGGCTTGGGAATAAGTTTACCTATATGTTTATATTTTTACTTTTGTCTGGTTCACATATTGAATGATCCCATTATTTTATTGCTGTTGTTAAACATATATTATGCATGAAATACTTAAAATTTGAAAAATACAATCAAAGACTATTTATCCAGAACATTTGAAGCTGAGCCTTTCCAGATTAGTGATATTTCCAAATTTCATCTATTTTAATGCAAAGAGCTTATAGTACATCCTAGGATCTGCTGAAGCCTAGCCCAGGATTTCTCAGATCTGCACTTTCTCTGAGGCTCTTCCTCACCAAGCTGCTTTCCTTCCCCCTCTCCTTTCGTAAGTGTCAGATCTGCATCATAGTCTGAAGGCTTTCCTCTACTACTACACTTCCCCCTGTCCTCTTTATTCTTCATAGGTGTTTCTGTTTCCAGTAAATGTCTTGTACATATGAGGACCCAAACTGACACAAGCCCCAACATCTAGATGCATTCTCTTGGTTTTTTATTCCTTCTAATATATGAATTAAATGATACAGTATATACTTTGCTCAACTTTAATTCAATGCATTGAAATAATGGTTTTTATTTTAACATTTTGTAATTAACAATCAGCTTTGAAAATTCTGATGACATCACAGTGATCTCACTAGTAAATATACATTACAACCTGAGCCATTTTCTGTGGTAAAGATTGGGCTTCTGTCATCCCACTGACTTGCCATTTGCCACAAAGAATGTACACTCCACATATTTAATAACCCATTTTAAGAAACACTATTGAAAAAATTAAATCATTTGATCTGAGAATGTTCTAAATATTTTAAAGGTGACCATCTGCATATTAAGTTAATAGTGTTTATATCTAAATAGTAAGAAGGTGAAATATTTCATGATTGAAAGACTGGAAAAAAAGGAAAAGTATAATAAACATTTCTCATTGTCATGCAAAACATAAAAATATATAAATTCAAAAGAATGTGCTTATATCTATAAAGAAAATGGAACTTCCTGAAGTATAATGGGTGTTTCATCAGGAATAATCCTTTCAGACTCAACAGAACTACACTCAGATGGACCCTGATAAATAATCTCAGGCTCTTTAACACTGACAGTTTGTCTATGAATAAGTGTAGATTAATCTAATAATCTATAGAATTCCATTGTACATTGTAACTTTGTCCCCGGCGATCCCCAGGCTCGTATTTGTGAATATGTGGGCCCTCTCTTTGCTTCCTTTTACAAAAATAGAAATTCTAATCCTCCTATCATGCAGGAATGCCTATAATAACTTATCATCAATCTGAAAAACCATCAGAGATGAGCAAGCATGTTTGACTAATGCAAGTTTGGTTATATTTTACCGCTCATTATTCAGTTTTTAGAATAAAATACAAGAATATTGATTTCAGCCTCAAGTAATTCATAAATTAACAACAATCTCTTGTCAAATACTTATCCTGTTCCTTTTGATAAGATTAAATGCATTAACATTTTCTACACTACACCCATACTCTGAATATATATTATATTCATATGTATATTATATATATAAAATCTCCCCACATGTGTCCAAAGTACCATCTCTGATTGCCTATTCTCACCAATGGAACAAGAACAGCCTCTTGAGGCTGGAGGACTCTATAGCTGCTATTGAATGCTGATTTCTCAAAAATGTTTTAGAAAGCTACTAGTGGTTTCCCAGCAGGTGGAGCCTAAAAGCTTTGCTCCTGGCTAGTCTGAAATGTCACACTTGTCTGCTGCCCTTACATTACTGGGGTGTCACACCATCATTCATGTCCAGGAGTCCAGTTCTGGTTACTCTCACATGGCAGCTGGAAGAGGAACTCAGACACCCAACAAGGAAATAAAAAGTAAAGAGGCAATGAAGCAGTTCATTTTCCTTTGTCTTCATGAAATCAGGTCAATTCACCACCATCTCCAGAAGTGTTCAGTGTAAACATCACACATTCCCACCAGTCCACCAGAATTTTCTGGAGATTGATTACTTCTAGCTTTTCTCAAACCCATCTTTCTTTTTCTCCAAGATGACTGGCAACTGAAACACCTAATGCTTTATTCCTAAGTGCCCCATCATGAGGAAGACCTTGGTAAGCACATCGGGATTCATTTGAAGATATAAATTGTATATATAATACTGAGATTTGGGTGCTGACCTATGGAGGTTGAAACTCAAATGGAGATAAGTAACATTGTCCAAGGCCATGAAGTTTGTTAGACTCAGAATTTGATTCCAAGACAATAACGACTCTGCACATTCTACAAAACCACGTTGCCTCCATGTTTCAAACTACCATTCTACCAGAGTCCTGAAATGTCAGAGCAGGAATGCTCCCATGTCACTTTGTTACCTTGTTCTTCCTTCTAAACATCCAATAACGGTGTTCCTCACTTTCTTCCCTCACCTTTCCCTCCTTGTATGCGTTCAGCAGACTTCTCTTGGAGAAATCCTACCTTCAAATAGATTTGATCTTTGAGAGGTGTGTGTTCCTGTATGACTGTCTGCTCCAATGTAAGCATTTCATCCCATTCCTAAACACCCATTCAAATGCCAATTAGACCTCTTATCCCCAATGTTAGGAGAGCCTTATAATGGATGGTGTAGGCAATCACACATGTACAAATGACATAAGGAAAGTCTAACTTTCCTGATTAAGAGTAATGACCCATAAATTGATGGCAAGCTTATGAGATGTCTTTCAATGCACCTAAGTTGCAATCAAAAATATCTTAATTACAAACCTGTGAGTGATGCACTGAAATTTTGACAGCTTCCTGGCTGAGCACATTCTACAATCAGGAATCTGGGGCCTTCACAAGTTTGTTGGAGAAAGAGAGGTATGTCAAGCTATGGCAGAGTTACAGCAGAGTGGGTAGGAGGAGAGCCTCAAAGATATAATACAGCTGGCAGAGCTACTTATGAACTGGAGGAATGCCCAGCATTAAACAGTGTTTTGTTCCTCTATCCCCTAAACCAGATTTTTTCCCCAGAAGAGTACAGTAGATCCTCAAAAAGATCAGTACACTGAAATCTACAAAATATTGTTGAAAGAAATTAAGGAAGATTTAAATAAGTGAGAAGATATCCCATATTCATGGATTGGAATATATTGTTGTTAAGATGGTAATACTCCTCAAATTGGTCTACAGTTTAATATAATCCTTATGAAAATTTAACTTGGATTTTTTTCTTTGCAAAAATTGGCAAGCAGATCCGAAAATTCATATGCAAATACAAAGGACCCAGAGTACCCAAACAATATCAAAAAAAAAAAAAAAGGTGAAGGGCTCACATTTCCCAATTTCAAAACTATAAGATTAAACATACAGAAAAATTTAAATGAATTGAGAGGCCAGAAATAAACCCTTATATTTATGGTCAGTTGATTTTCTACAAGGTGACAAAACAACTCAATGAGGGAAAGGACAGTCTTATCAACAAATGGTGCTAAAACAAATAGATATCCACAGACAAAAGAATGAATTTGAACCCCTAACTCACATCAGATAAAAATTAACTCAAAATGGGAGAGCAATTTATGATAGCTGAATAGAGGCATCCAACATTCACCTCTTTCACAAAGAAGAATCAAAATAGTGAGTATATAATCATACTTCAAATGAAGCATATGAGAGAAAATACTGGAACTGAGCAGAGAAGTGATAAGAAAAACCTGAGGTATGAAAGGAGAGGGAAGCAAGGCAGATGGCCCAGCTGAGATTGGCTGGAAGCCTAGAAAGGATCTACAGTGTGGAAAAAGTATAAGTGAGAGATTGCCACTGGTCCAAATTTCCACTTCAGACTCCTGCAGTCTTAGTCACAGGAGAACCCCTTAACCCTCACAGGACATAAGACCAGTATAGAAAGCTGCCTGGAGTCCACACAATGGCATTGCTCCAGAGAGGAAGCTCATGCTCAGTCCCGCACACCCTCCTGAAACCCAAGCAGCTGCAGCAGCAGAGTATCATTTTGAGAGCCCAACTCCCAACACATTGTATCCTTCCCTGGGGCCCAACAGCCCCAGTGAATCTCCACATTGCTGGGGCCCCACTGACATCCTCCCATGTTCACTCAGGACTGCAGTGGCACAACACAAATTGAATCCAGCAATGTGGCAGGGTCCCTACCATTCTACTCCACACAGTATCCTCCATACTGGGGAATAGGTGCTGCAGGGAACCAAGGAGGCTTCTCCCAGGACAAAGGGAGCCGAAGTACACACTCACCACAGCCTGAGAGCTGCCTGTCTGGGGGCGCTACCACAGACAGCAGCCCCATGCCTCCAGTAGCAAGGCCACAGAGCACTTGCATGTGCCATGAGAATAGGCTCTCCTTGTCCATTGCTGCCATTGCCAATGCCACCCAAACATACCAGCTGAAGGCCTGGAGATTTCTATGCCCTGCCCACCACAACCTGCACCTGTGTGCAACACTGGATGGCCTGAGTACAGGCCTTGCCAGCCTGGCACTGCCATGACTACTGTCATTGTTCACACCATGCATGCTGTCCAGGGGCCCAAATACCCTCACACCTACTCAGCCCAATGCTGTCACTGCTGGCACCTGAGCAGTGGAGGCCCCAGAATCAGCCCACCTAGAGCCACTAAAACCTGTGCCCACATACACTGCCAAAAGGGCCAAGGACAGCATGTTCAGCCTGCCACTGCCAGCACTAGCACCCAAGGACTTTCTCACCTGGTGCTCCTGTCCCCAGAAAAGTCCCACCACAGC
The DNA here is from genome assembly GCA_963575035.1 of Avahi laniger. Classification (NCBI taxonomy): domain Eukaryota; kingdom Metazoa; phylum Chordata; class Mammalia; order Primates; family Indriidae; genus Avahi; species Avahi laniger. The sequence continues at coordinate 5,032 of CAUYSK010006444.1, forward strand.
CTACACTAACAACTGCAGTCTAAGCCCCTGAAGAATTCACAGATACCAGTGATGCTGTTTTCAGCTGAAGAAATCAGAGACTCCACTATTGTACACACCCAGAATCAAAGGTAAAGTGTTCTACCCAACTAACACTATGGATACATTTATAGGAAAGAGTATTCCTCTATGTAAGCCAACACGAAAATTTGAAAGAAGCATCTACAACACCAGATGTGCAGATATCAATGTCAAGACACAAGAAACATTTAAAAAGCAAGGAAATATGACATCTCCAAAGGAACACAATAATTATTTCATAAGAGATTCCAATGAAAAAGGATTGTATGAAATCCTGAAAAAAAGAATTAAAAATATATGATATTAAGAAGCTCGGTGACATGGAAGAGAACATATATAAACAATACAAAAAATCAGAAAGACAATTCAGTATCTAATGAGAAATTCCGAGAAATATATATTTTAAAAAGGAACTAAACGGAAATCTTGGAACTGAAGAATTCAATGAATAAAATAAAAAAAATACAATTGAGAGTTTCAAATAGACTATATCAAGCAAAAGAAAGAATTTTAGGACTTGAAGACAGCTCTTTTGAAATAACTCTATTAGACAAAGAAAAAATATATATAAAAAATAATAAAGAAAGCTTATGTGACATAGGGGACACCATAAAGCAAGGAAATACTGATACATGAATTTTGGGTGTTCCAGAAGGTGAAGAAAAAGGCAACATCATAGACTAACAATATAATGATGTAATAGCTGGAAACTTCCCAAGTCTAGCAAGAGATTTAGACACTCAGATAAAGGAAGCTCAGAGAATCCCAAATAGATACAACTCAAAAAGGTCTTCTCCAAGGCACACTATAATCAAACTGTCAAAAGTCAAAGAAAAAGAATTCTAAATACAGCAAGAGAAAAGGATCTAGTCACATATAAGGGAACCCACATCATACTAACAGAAGATTTCTCAGCAGAAACTTACAGACCAGGAGAGAATGGGCTGACATATTCCAAGTGCTTAAATTAAAAAACCTGTGCTATACCCACCAAAATATCCTTTAAAAATGAAAGATAAATAAAGTCTTTCCCAGACAAGCAAAACTTGAGGTAATTCATCACCACTAGATTGGCCCTATGAGAATTATTTAAGGGAGTACTACACTTGGAAGTGGAAGAACAAGATCTACCATAATGAAAACACACAAAAGTATAAAACCCATTGGTAGAGCGTGTACAAATAAGGAATAAAAAGGATTCAAATGTTACCACTACTGAAAACCACAAAACTGAAATAATAAACAATGAGAGAAAAAAAGAAAGAATATACAGAAAAACCAAAACACAATTAACAAAAGACAATACATTCTTACATATCAATAAGAACCTTGAGTATAAATGGATTAAAATTTCCACTTAAAAGATATAGACTGACTTAATGGATTAAAAAATTACTAAACTATATGCTGCCTACAAGAAATTCACTTCACCTATACAGGCACATATAGACTGAAAGTGTAGGGATGGAAAAAGATATTCCACACAACAGAAACCAAACGTGAGCAGAAGTAGCTATACTTCTATCAGCTGAAACAGATTTTAACTCAAAACCAGTAAAAAGAGACAAAGAAGGTCATTATATAATGATAAAGGGATAAATTCAGAAAAAGCCTATAAAAATTCTAACTATATATGCATCCAGTACTGGAGCACCCAAATATATAAGCAAATATTATTAGGTCTAAAGGGAGAGATAAAACCAAATACATTAATAGTTGGGGACCTCAGCACCTCACTTGCAGCATTAATCTAGAAAGAAAATCAAAGAAATACTGGATTTAAACTGCACTTTAGACCTAATGGACCTAACAGACATCAACAGAACATTTCATCAAATAGCTGCAGAATTCACATTCTTATCAGCACATGAAACATTCTCCAGGACAGATCACAAAACAAGTCTCAATAAATTTTGAAAAATCAAAATAATATCAAGTATCTTCTCAGAGTGCAGTGGAATGAATCTATGAATCAATAACAAAAAGAACTTTGGAAACTGTATGTATACATAGTAATGAAACCGTATGCTCTAGAATGACCACTGGGTCAAAAGAGAAATAAAGGAGAAAATCAAAACATTTCCTAAAACAAATGAAAATGGAAATACAACAAACATAGGGAACACAGAAAAAGGAGTATTAAGAGGAAAGTTTACAGCAATAAACACCTAGATTAAAAGAGTAGAAATATTTCAAATAAACTAGCTAATAATATACCTCCAAGAGTTAAAAAAGAACAAACCAAACCCAAAATTAGTAGAAGGAAACAATTAATAAACATCAGAGCAGAAATGAACAAAACAGAGAATAAAAAATATACAAAGGATCAACAAAAGGAAAAGATGGCTTTCTTAACAGATTTTTAAAAGTTAATAAACTTCTAGCTAGACTAAGAAAAAAAAGAGAGAAAACCAAAATAAAATCAGAAATTAAAAAATACCACCATGGGTACTACAGGAAAAAAATGATCAGAGACTATTATTATATGAGCAACTATATGCTAACACTAGAAAACCTAGAGAAATGCATAAGTTAGACACAGATAAATTATCAGGTATGAGTCAGGAAGAAATAGTAAACCTGAATAGACCAATCACAAGTAACCAAATTGAATCAGTAATAAAAAAAAAACTTCCAACAAAGAAATGCCTAGGATTGCCAAATTCTACCAAACTTATAAAGAATAAATAACACCAATTCTCTTAAACCATTCCAAAAATTGAAGAGAAGGAACTCTTCCTCATTCATTCTGTGAGGCCAACATTACACTGATAACAAAAACAGACAAGGCTGCAACAGAAAAAGAAAGCTATAGGCCAATATCTCTGATGAACACAGATGCAAAAATCTTCAACAAAATACTAGCAAAGCAAATCTAAGAGCACAATCAAAAAGATAATGCAGTATCATCAAGTGAAATTTATCCAAGAAATGCAAGGATGGTTCAACATATATAAACCAACAAACAAGATACATCACAACAAAGAATGAAGGACAAAAAATCTTATGATCATATCAATAGTCATACAAAAATGATTTGATAAAATTTAATATCCTTTAATGATTTTTTTAAATACTCTCAACAAACTACCCATAGAATAAATATGGGTATTTAAATAATACCCATAATAAACACAATAAAGGCCATATATGACAAACCCACAGCTAACATCATATAGAATGAGGAAAAGATAAAAGCCTTTGCTCTAAGAACTGGAACAAGACAGGATTCCCACTTTCACCACTCTTATTCAATAAAGTACTTGAAGTCCTATTCAGAGCAATCAGACAAAAGAAAGGGGGGAAAGCATCCAAATTGGAAAAGATGAAGTAAAATTTTCTCTCTTGGCAGACAGCATGATCTTATATTTAGAAAAATCTAACGACTCCACCAAAAACTCTTAGATCTGATAAACTAATTTAGTGAAGTTGCAGTATACAAAATCAACATACAAAAATCAGTAGCATTTTTATACACCAATAATGAACTAGCTGATGAAGAAATCAAAAAGATGATACCATTTACAATAGCTACAAAAAATAACCTGGGAATAAATTAACCCAACTAGGTAAAAAACCTCTAACAAGGAAAACTATAAAACACTGATGAAAAAATTAAAGAGAACACAAACAAATGGAAAGACATCCCATGATCATGGAATTTAAGAATTAATATTGTTAAAATGATCGTATTGCCCAAAGCCGTCTACAGATTCACTGCGATCTCTTTCAAAACACCAATGACATTTTTCACAGAAATATTATAGAAAAATAATCTTAGAATTTGTATGAAACCAGAAAAGAGCTCAAATAGCCAAAGGAATCCTGAGGAGGAGAGGTGGGAACAAAGCTTGAGGTATCACACTACTTGACTTCAAAATACTTTACAAGTCTATGGTAACCAAAAAAGCATGATACTGGTTTGAAAACCAGACACCTAGACCAATGGCACAGAATAGAGAATCCAGGAATAAATCTACATACTTACAGCCAATCGATTTTCAAGAAAAGCATCAAGAAAACAAACTGGAGAAATGACACCCTTTTCAATAAGTGGTTCTAATTAAATTGGATACCCATATGCAGAAGAATGAAATTAGACTCCTATCCCATACTATCTACAAAAATCAACTCAAGATGGATTAAAGACTTAAATGTAAGATCTGAAACTTTAAAACCACTAAAATACAATATAGCTAAAACACCCCAGGACATTAGTTTCAGCAAAGATTTTATGGCTAAGACCTTAAAAGCACAGGTGAAAAATAGGCAAATAGGACTATATCAAACTAAAGAACTTGTGAACAGCAAAAGAAACAATCAAAAGATTGAACAGACAACCTATTGAATGGGAGAAAATATTTGTAAACTATTCATCTTACAATAGAATAACATCCAGAATAAACAAGGACCTCAAACAACTTCACAGCAAAAAAGCAATTAGTCCCTTTAAAAGGGGCAAAGGACATAAATAGACATTTTTTAAAAGAATACATGCAAATAAATGGCCACCGGGTATATGAAAAAAATATTCAACATCACTAATCCTCAGGGAAATGAAATCAAAACCACAATGAGATATCATTTCACCCCAATTAGAATGGCTATCAAAAAACCAAAACATAAGATGCTGGCAAAGATGCAGAGAAAAGAGAACTCTTACGCACAATTGGTTGGGAATGCAAAGTAGTTGGACCACTAAGGAAAACACTGTGGATGTCTCTCAAAAAACTAAAAAAGAACTACCATATGATCCAGCAATCCCACTATTGAGTATTTATCTAAAGGAAAAGAAATCAGTATATCAAAGTGGTACCTATACCCCCATGTTTACTGCAACACTATTCACAATATCAAGATATAGAATCAACCTAAGTTTCCATCAATGGATGAATGCATAAAGAATGAACTTTATCAAAAGGAAACAATTTTGTGCTGTAAAATGATACCATCAAGACAGTGAAAAACAATCCACACAATGAGACAAGACATTCGAAAATCATGTACCCGATAAGAGCATCCAGAATACATAAAGAAATGCAATTCAATAATAAAAAGACAAATAACTCAATTTAAAAATTTAGGCCCATTATCCAAAGTGAGGTACCACAAGAGCAGAAGAACGGGACCCACTTGTACTCGCCATCAAATTGGTACTAACTGATCAACACTAGGGTGATCACATGGCAGAAATACTCTCCAGGGATTAGGGGGACGGGGAGGTGGCAAATCGACAACTAAAGGACACAGAGAACGCTCTAGGGGAGAAGGGCATGCCTTTAACCCGCATTTGGGTGAGGCAAAGACATAAAGTGTAACTAGAATGTTTGTACCCTCACAGTACCTTGGAATAATAAAAAAAATAATAATAAAAATAAAAACGGGGGCCGGGCACGGTGGCTCACGCCTGTAATCCTAGCACTCTGGGAGGCCGAGGCGGGTGGATCTCTCAAGGTTAGGAGTTTGAGACCAGCCTGAGCAGGAGCGAGACCCTGTCTCTGCTAAAAATAGAAAGAAATTATCTGGACAACTAAAAATATATATATAGAAAAAATTAGCCAGGCATGGTGACACATGCCTGTAGTCCCAGCTACTCAGGAGGCTGAGGCAGTAGGATTGCTTGAGCCCAGGAGTTTGAGGTTGCTGTGAGCTAGGCTGAAGCCACGGCACTCTAGCCCGCTCAACAGAATGAGACTCTGTCTCAAAAAAAAAAAAAATGGGCAAGAGATTTGAATGGATAATTTTCAAAAGGTAATATACAAATGGCCAATAAGCACATGAAAAGATGCTCACCATCATTAGTTCTTAGAGAAATGCAAATCAAAACCACAACAAGAAACCACATGTACTAATATGGCAAAAATAAAGACAGAGTAACAAGTGTTGATGGGGATGTGGAGAAATTGGAATATTTCTTCATTGCTAGTGGTAAAGTAAATGGTATAACAATTTAAAAAATAGTTTGACAGTTTCTTAAATGTTAACACAGATTTCCATATGATCCAGGAATTTCACTCCTAGGCACATACCCTAAAGCAATGAAAACATATGCTCACACAAAAATTTGTACATAAATGCTCATAGCAACATTGTTAATAATAACCAAAATGTGAAAACAGCTCAAATATTCATCAACTAAAGAATGGATCTTAAAATCTGGTACAAGGTTTATTTTTAGGATAATGAAAATATTTTAAACTTAGATTGTGGTGATGGTTGCATAACTGTAAAATATATTAAAAACCATTGACTTGTATATCTTAAATGGGTGAATTTTATGGCATGTGAATTATGTCTCAATAAATATTTAAAAGGAGTTCATACATTGATAAATGTTTAAAATGATGAATATTATGAATATCCTGATTTGATCATGTATACATCTATTGAAATAACACATTCTATACCTTAAATATGTACATTATCAATTATAAATAAAAAATTTAAAAAGGCGGCCATACGTGAGACCATTTTTAAATTTCCACAAACTACATGAAGTAAAAGGTTTATTATTAATCCTCTTTGCCCTAAAATGGTTTCTAAGGAATTCTGCTGAGAGGATAATCAGATCACTCTGCTTGGAAATTCTGCTTCCCTAATTACATATTCAATTATTATTGTATCTTAACTCAACTTGTCAATGCCCCAAGATCAATGGGACTGGACATAACTGCTTCTAAGTCTTGGGCATTTCTACCTGTGATATGGTGAAATATATATTTGGCCTTTCTCCCCATTTTCTGGCACAGAGCCTAACCCTTGGAATCTCTGGAGTGATAAGAGTGTCTTTTGCATGTTATGAGAAGACTGGTGGCTGGGGCCTCTAGATAGCTTCACAATGGGCGCTGACCACCAGAAAGACTAAGACATGATTAGAGGGTTGGCACTTTCAGTCCCACCTCCCGATATCTTGAGGGAAGAGAGGGGCTGAAGATTGAGTTGATCATCAATGGCCAATGATGTAATCAATCATGTTTACATAATGAAGCCTCCAAAAGGAAGTGACTGAAACATCGGTTTGGTGGTCTAGCAACAAAATCACCTAACAATGCATTTCTTAGACTGTATCCCTGTTGTTAAGCAAAGTATGACCGTAATTAGAACGGTTTTTCTCCAGTAGAAAAAAAAAGGACAGAATTCAGAGAGCTTCCAGGTCGGTGAACATATCAATATGCTAGGAGGGTGGTGCACCCCAGCTCCACAGGGACAGAAACTCCTGCTCTCAGGACCCTTCCATACTTTGCCTTACGTTTCTTCATCTGGCTGTTTATCTGCACCCTTTATTAATAAACTGGTAACATAAGTACTATAAAGTGTTTGAGTTCTACGAGTTAATCTAACAAATTAATTGAACCCAAAAAGTGAGTCATGGGAACCCCCAGTGTAGAGCTGATTGGGGAGAAGTTCAGGTGACAACCTCCTACTTGTGACTGAAATCTGAAGTAGGGGGCAGTCTTGTGAGGCTGAGCCTTCAACCTGGGGGATTTGATGCCATCTCTAGGTAGATATTGTCAGAATTGAATTGAGTTAGAAGCCACCCAGCTGGTGTCCACTGGAGAACTGCTTGGTGCATATCAGAAATGTTCTGTTGGGTGGTGTATCAAAGTAGGAAGAACACACTTTGGTTTCTCCTATCTTTTCCCTTTTAGGCTTCATAAAACTGCAGTTGAAGAAAATCTCTACCTTGCTCCTCCACTCGCTCCCATGCATCTCTAATATTGTGAGCTGATATGCAAAGTTTGGGGGTTTTATTGTTTTTTTAAAAAATATATATTATTTTTCCACAAAAGAAAAATAGATTGGGTGTAATTGTACTAAACAAAGACCTGCCAGCCTGATCTTCAGGAAATTATACTTCTGGGAGAGGCAATCTGTCCTGGAAAAGCAGCTACATAAATGTGTAGTTTTACATACTTTCTCACATATACAGTACTAGAGTTGCAAAAATTACTCTTCTAGCTTTTCTGTGGTGTCTCACTAGGGAAAGAACACAAGTTTTAGAATCACAGCTGGTTTCAAATCCTTGCTTTGTCACTTACTAGTTATGTGACCTTCAGAAAGTTACATAACTTCTCAGAGCCTCTGTCCATTACATCTACTGTTCAACAGAGCAGTAAGAAGAATCAACCGTGAAGATATATGTGAAGCAGGGGATATAGAGGTGCTCAATAAGTAGTTAATGTCCTTCAAATCCCCCTTTCCATCTCAAAAAACAAACTTCTGAGTAGAGATAAAGCAGTAACTTTTTCTTCCCTGCCCCTCCCATTCAACACACCCAAAAAGTACCTAGTATTCAGTTAATATTGTTGACATAATTTTCATTCACTAGCATTCAGTGGAAAGCCAGACTCTGTGGGGCCATATCAAAGAAATATCACAGTAATATCACCTTCAACTGTGAGTGTCTCTAGATTCACTTTCCAGCCCAGGTCTTACCTAAATCAAGTTTCTTCTCTGAACCCACAGTCAGAGCTTTGGGTAGAATCTCTGCTTAAGTGCTTGCCTCTTCCCTGAATTCTCACATGAGTAAGGCAACCCTGTGCATACTTAAACCATCCATTTACCTTGCCCCTGCAGCAGAAGAATTGGGCATGTATTTCTGCATGATTAAGTTTTAGCTGATGTTTTTTTTTTCTATCCTTTTTTCCTTAATTACTACCTATACTATCTCATGGATACAAAATGTTTCCTATATGAGTTATACATTTTGGAATATTTTCTTTGTATCCTATATATAATAATTTTTTTATAACCATTCCATGGGCAATTGAAGCAAATATCTATTTGCTTTTTGTCAAGGTAAATATTATATCATGTTTCTACATATTAAATCAAATTTGTTCATTGTTATTTAAATATTCTATCTTTATCTACTTGATCTAAATTTTCCAATAAAAGTATGTAAACTCTCTCTCAAAAAAAAAAAAAAAGAATTAGGCATAAAGCAAACTCATAAACCCTTTACTGAGTTTCTCTATGGCCCATCTTAATTTTAGCTGCACAAGGTTGATTACGCCAGGCGCGGAAGAGCAAATAACAATACATCATTTACATCTCTTCAGATTCTGGTTACAGTAGAATAATGCTTTTTTCCTCAATTGGTTACAAATGTTAGAGTCTAAAATTATCTTTTTGCATTCCTTGTTCAGATTAGCATTCTCACCCGGTGACAAAATCTGAAGGCCTGAGTTAGGGAGCCCTGAGCTCTTGATGATCCTTCTTAATATATAGAGTGCTGAGACTCCATGATGGTTTGTTTACTGTTGTCTGAAGACACAATTAAATCAGGATTCTTGGCAAATGTCAGTTACTTTAACATGGGAACGAGCCCCGTGGTCTGGCAGAGAACCACACAGTATTAAGAATTTAGCCAACTGAGAGGAGTTATGAAATCTAAGTGTTCCTTAATAGACTATATTTGCCAAATAAACCTCAACTTGATATTTTATTTATGAATTAATTTCAATTAACATAACAATAACAGAGTGCTTGAAAGGCATTCTAAATAAATTTGATTTTTGAATGGTATTACTACTCTCTATGCACATTAAAAATCTCTTATTCAAGAAAGAAAACTACTTAGTATGAAATGATTTTGCATTTCAACTTTTTCTTCTTGTTTTCATAGCTAGTATATTTTAAAGATAACATTTCCACTTACTTTTCAAAGGTTATCTTTTTATTAACTTATTCCTCATTTGGGGTTAGATTGTTCACTGTTTATAGTAATTTTACCATGAAAAATTTTGGCCACGTACTCATCAGACCCTCATTTGCCAGGGATGAAAATACTTACACAATTCCAAAAGGTGATTTTAACACAACAAACTCTTGAGCATGGTATCAGTAGATTATTATTGCTGTGTAGCAAACCATTCAAAAAACATAGTAGCTTAAAAATATCATATTTATATCCTTCATGTGTGTATATAGGTTAAGTGGGTATTTTTTCTGGTTTCTAGTAAACTCATAAATGTGTACATAGTCAGCTGTGACTTGAGTAGCCAGTTCTGCAAATCTTGGTTTGGCTTTCTCACTGGTCTTGGGGTCAACTGGCTTCCAGTTCATCTAGGATGGCATTAGCACTTCTCTGCATAGGCTCAGTGGTCTCTCTCCTTTACACAATGCATACTGTGAAAACATGCATTGGCTAATCTGATGGAAAAATGGGAGCAGAAACACACAAGTCCTCTTAAAGCCTAGATTCATAATTAACATATTGTCATTTTTGTTTTGACCAATGAATGTGGCAAGCCACACGTCAGCCTTGTTTCAAGGGACAATAGCAGCTTCTCCCATTAATAAATAGAGTCTGTAAATGACATTGCAAAGGGTGTGGATGTAGTGAAGAGGAAGAGTATACTTTAAACATTTTAATTGGTACTAACTGATCAACACTAGGGTGATCACATGGCAGTAATACTCTCCAGGGATTAGGGGGATTGGGGAGGGGGGTAAACCCACAACTAAAGGACACAGGGAGCATTGTAGGGGGGAACGGCATGCCTTTAACCCTCGCTTGGATGAGGCAAAGACATAAAGTGTAACCATAATGTTTGTGCCTTCATAATACCCTGAAAAAAAAAAAAGAAACATTGACTGTACACTGGGTACCCATCCATAAAATTACTAAGAAAAATACGACACTAGGTAGAATCCTTGAAATTACCAGATTATGAAGAAATGAGGAACACAACTGTAATGATACAGGTCATGGTAAAAGAGAAGGATGATGAGAAGAGAGGAATCACGGAAGACTTCACGACCCAGTTCTGATATCACCTCCCCTCTGAAGCATTAGTAAGATTTTAACAGGTTGTGGGGAGCAAAGGAACAAGATAAGAAGTACATGATGCATTCACGAAATTCCAGGAGTCCCTAGTGTGTAGAGGTTGGGAACGTGACATTGCATTCACTGAAGAGTCTTCAATTTATGCCCTATTTGTTCTTACAGCCTTTTCTCTCACTGAAAAAGATAGCTAGAATCTCCATTCACAAAAATAAAACTAGAGAAATGAAATTAACACAATTCATTTTTAGGAAAAATTTTAGGACATATCAGAAACAAACATAAGGAGAAGATTTTTTTAAACCACTAAATTATTTAAATTATTAAATCTCCCTTCAACTCTTATGGAAACCCGCTATAAAACCAAACCTTTTAATAAAAACCTAAAGTTGGCCCACTCCACTGAGTAGGCACTGTGGTGGGAGACACCTTTGGTTGTCAATGCTCTAGCTATTCTCTAATGGAAGACAGAACTCACAAGAAAAGAATGTGGGTGAAGAAGTTAAAAATTCCAGACATACATTTTCACACTCTCTTTTTCACTAAAACTATGGGCATGTGACCCAATCCAGGCCAGATCTCCCTGAGGGAAATTATTTTCAGGGGCCTTCTGGGAATGTTTTTTTCCTGGTTGAAAATCAAAGAATCTATAGAAAAAAAATGCTTTTTTCTTTGTACAGATGTCTATGTGCACTATCTGGAATTGTGGCAGCCATGTTGTAGCCATAAGGGAAGAAGCCTCAAGACTAACCCATAATGCTAACAATTGTCATGGGAGAAAACATTTCCTCATGGCCTAAGCCAGAGATAAATAAATGAAGGGTTGGGTGAATGGTTTCAGGTAGCAGTCCATACACCTTATTTAGTTTATGTGTACAGTTCATTGTTGAAAAGCCATGTCTTGAAATCTTCAAATTGGTAAATTCCTAACTCAGAAACACCTTTCTCCCCAAAGTCCATGAAGCATGAATAAATATTTTTTAAAAAATGACACGAAGGCCTACAAATTTGGTCAGAGTGCTCAATTACATATTGCTAATCAATATGTTTTATAGATATGCATTTTTGTATCTTTGCTTCTTAATCTGCTGAAAGTATGGTAAATTGTAAAGAAAATGAGAATGGGAAGTCAGATCTGATACCAATTTCTTATTCTCCCAAGTTTGAGTTGGGAGAACTCAACTTCCAAATATGTATTTATTTTAGACATATATAGAGAACCCTCATCATGTGTCAAGCACACTGCTGGCTACTAACAATATAGTGATAAACAGTAGTTATATGGTCCCCATCCTCCTGGAACTTGAAGTTCCGTGAGAAACATGGAACTTAATGGAACAATTTTAAATTGTTGTAATGGTTATGAAGAAAAACTCCAGAATATTCCTGAATAAATTATGGGCTCAGAAAGTCATCCCTGTGGAAAGATAATCAAAGACTATTATGAATAACCATACACTAACCAACTGGAAAAACTAGAGGAAATGGATAAATTTCTGGACACATATAATCTACCAAATATGAATCAGGAAGAAGTAGAAAACCTGAATAGACCAATAATAAGTAATGAAATTGAAACTACAATAAAAAGCCTCCCAAAAAAGAAAAGCCCATGTCTGGATGGCTTCACTGTCAAATTCTACCAAACTTACAAAGAAGTAGTAACACCAACTCCTAAAACTATTCTAGAAAATTGAAAATGAGAGAATTTTCCTAACTCATTCTGTGAAGGCAGCATTACTCGGATACCAAAACCAGACAAGGAAGCAATAAAAAAAGAAATCTATAGGCCCACATTCCTGATGAACACAGACGTAAAAATCCTCAAGAAAATACTAGAAACCAAATCCAACAGCACATTAAAAAGATAATGCACCATGATCAAGTGGGATTTGTACCAGGGATGCAAGACTGGTTCAATATATGCAAATCAATAAGCATGATATATCACATCAACAGAATGAAGGACAAAAACCATATGATCATCCCAATAGACACAGAAAAACTTTTGATAAAATTCAACATCCCTTCATTATAAACACTCTCAACAAACTAGACATAGAAGGAACATACCTCAACATAATAAAGGCCATACATAACAAAACCACAGCTAACATCACACTGAATGAGGAAAGCTAAAAGCTTTGCCCCTAAGAACTATAACAAGACAGTATGTCCATGTTCACCACTTCTATTCAAAAAATAATGAAAGTCCTAGCTAGAGCAATCAGGCAAGAGAAAAATATAAAAGGCATCTAAATTGGAAAAGAGGAAGTCAAATTTTCCCTCCTTGCAGATAACATGATATTATATCTAGAAAAACCGAAAGAATCCTCCCAAAAACTCTTAGGTCAGATAAGCTAATTAAGTAATGTAGCAAATTATAAAATCAACATATAAAAATCAGCATTTCTATACATCAATAATGAAATATCTGAGAAAGAAATCAATAAGGCAATACCATTTATGGCAACTATGAAAAAATAAAATACCTAGGAATAAAGTTAACCAAGAAAATGAAAGATCTCAACAAGAAAAACTATAAAATATTGATGAAAGAAGTTAAAGAGGACATAAACAAATGGAAATACACCCATGCTCATGGATTAGAATATTGTTAAACTGACCATACTATCCAATGCAATCTACAAATTAAGTGCAATCCTATCAAAATACCAATGTCGTTTTTCACAAAAGTAGAAAAAAAGAATCCCAAAATTCATATGGAATGAAAAATAATCCTAAACAGCCAAAGCAATCTAGAACAAAGCTGTGGGCATCACACTACCTGACTTCAAGATATATTACAAGGGTATAGTAACCAGAATGGCATGATATTTGTATAAAAATAGAGACATAGATCAATGGCACAGAATAAAGAACTTAGAAATAAATCTACATATTTACAGCCAACTGATTTTCAACAAAGATGTCAAGAACATACATTGGAGAAAGGACCGTCTCTTCAATAAATGGTGCTGGAAAAATCGAATATCCATGAGTAGAAGAATGAAACTAGAACTCTATCTCACATACAACAATTATACAACTCTATATCCCATATACAACAATTCAAGATAAAGACTTAAACATAAGACCCAAAGCTATAAAATTACTAAAAGAAAATATAAGGGAAACACTTCAGAACATTGATCTAAGCAAAGATTTCGTGGCTTAAACCTCAAAAGCACATGCAACAAAACCAAAAATAGACAAATGGGACTATATCAAACTAAAAAGCTTCTACATGGCAAAAGAAACAGAATGTAGAGACAACCTGTTGAATGGGAGAAAATATTTTCAAAGTATTTATCCAACGCAGGACTAATATCCAGAATATACAAGGATCTCAAACAACTCAACAGCAAAAAAAGCAAATCATCCCATTAAAAAGTGGGCAAAGAACATAAATAAATAGTTCTCAAAAGAAAACATAAAAATGGCCAACAGGTATGTAAAAAAATGTTCAACATTACTAATCATCATGGAAAATGCAAATAAAAATCACAATATCATCTCACTCCAGTTAGAATGTCTCTTATCAAAAAGACAAACTATAACAGACACTGGCAAGAAGGCAGAGAAAAGAGAACTCTTACACACTGTTGGTGGGAAAAGTAAACTACTACAGGCACTATGGAAAATAGTATGGAGATTTTCATAAAACTAAAAATAGAACTTCCATAAGATCCAATAATCCTACTAGTAGGTACTTATCCGAAGGGGAAAAAAGACAGTATATCACAAGGATACCTGCATTTTCATGTTTATTGCAGTCCTAGTCACAATGGCAAAGATATGGAATCAACCTAAGTGTCCACCAATGTATGAATAAAGAAAATGTAGTATATATTCACAATGGAATACTATGTAGCCATAAAAAGAATGTAATTATGTAATAAAGAGAGTTTGGTTAATAGGTACAAACATACAGTTACATGAAGTAAAAAGTTCTAATATTTGATAGCAGAGTACGGTGACAATAGCTAACAACAATGTACTATGTATTTAAAAATAGCTATAAAAGAGGACTTGAAACATTCCAAAGAAATAGAGATGATAAATACTCAAGGTAAATGATGCCCCAGAAACTCTGACTTGATCATAACACAATCTATGCATGTAACAAAATATCACATATACTCATAAATATGTACAAATATTACGTACCAATTAAAACTTAAAAATAAAAAAGAGTCATTCCTGGAGAAATGTTATTTACATTTATGACTGTGGGCAAAGTTATTCAATTTAAGGTTGTTGTGTTATATGCAATGTGGAAACACCTTACAGTGTATATAGGATTAAATAACAATGCAGCATAAGGCTTTGGGCAGAGATTCATAATTTTTTAAGTTTGTTTAGCATCTATTCAAACTTTGTCTTCTATTCCAAGCCATCTTACGTGGTCTAAATACCTTTCCTGCATTTCTTTTATTACATTGTATGATATGTGTTCCATAAATGTTCATTGCCTTGCTTCAGATCTAATAAATATAGATTTGGTTTTCATTTCCATTTGGACCTAGGCACAAACAAGAAAGAATGCCTGTCTTCCCATCCTAGTGTTCCTGTGAGCTCTGAAATTTCAATCTTTATTATGCAAGAAATGCTCAACTGTGGAATTAATGAGAGTTTTAATCCAAATTTCATCAAAACAGGGTGAGGGTGAGAAAATTTATCATTGAAGTGTTATTGAGAAGCCCATATTTTTATGTGTCTAGAATAGAGAAGGTTACTTTATTTCTTGGTTCAATGAAGATTTGTTTGAACTATCCTTATAGCTATAAGACATGTCCTACATTTACCTAGACCAGCTTGGCTTGGCTCCTTGAGGCCTTACCTTCTGAGTGAGATGACTGTGGATTATTCAGGAGGGCCACGACCCTGATCTACCAGCTCAACGAACCAACAAAGATCCTGCCATAAGTCACGAAGCACTTTGGATGTCATGCTAAGGACTTTGCGCTTTACCCTTTAGCAATCTAAGTTTTTAAACAAGGCAATGAAATGATCACGTTTGTGTTTTATTCAGATAACACTTCCTGCACTCAAATCCTTATCTCAGGGTCTGCTTCTGGGGCCACTCAGGCTAGGTCAAGATCCTTCTCACAGCCAGTTCCTAAGAGAGGTAATACCAGGAAGCACTAATAGGGGAGTGAAGAAGTAAAACAGGGAAGACAAGGGTATCAAGGAAGGGTGATTACTAAGGTTATAACTGTAAGGCACCTGAAGTTCAAATTACAGGTGACTTCTGGGAGACCATGTAGAAAACACCCATCAGAGTACTTACTCACCAACTCTTGTCTACCAATGGTTGAGGGCTGCTCCTGGGAGTACTTACTCCCCAGCACCTCTTGTCTGCCCATGGCACAAGTTTGGCAGTCTCCAGAGGCCAGAGAAAGTCCTCAGGCAGAGGGCTGTAGGTGCTTCCTGTAACAAGCCTTTAGCATGTATGGAAACAGTGAGGGCCAAGGGGATTTAGCAGGGCACTGACAGCATCTGCTACAAATCTGTAAGTAAGTTACAAGGCTGCTGCTCTTGTCAGGTAAGAAATAGTGGGGAGTTGAACCATAGAAGTGGCAGTGGGGATGGAGAAAAGGAGGAACATTTGGAAATGAATTTAAGATAATCAACAGGACTGGCAACCAAAAAAAAAAACAAAACAGTGATAAAGAAAAAGAGTCCAGAGCAACTCCCAGACTCTAGCTCGAGTGTTAGAGTGAATGCCATTATCTAGCTTAGGAAACGGGGTAAACGCCCTCATCCTCTTCTCTGAATCTATGTTAAGTTTTAGGTACATAATATCTAAAATATTTGTCAGTATCACAAGTTTGGTTTCCAGGGAAGTTGATTCTGAAGTGGAGATTAGCAGAGGAGAGATTTATTGGAGAGTACACTTGATATCAACTCACAGTGAAGGGAAGGGAAGGCAGCAGGATTGGGCAAAGGAAGAAGTCGGGCAGCAATGCTGCCTCTAAGGAGGCTCTAGCTAGTCCTGTGAGGAGTTCTGAAGATGCAATTACCCGCAGAGTTGTCCCTCATTGAGAGATAGCAACAGGTGTTTATACCCCTATACTGAACATTCATTAGAAGGAGGCTGCCCCAGGAAAGGGGTATGAGATGGGCGAGGTGCCTCTCTTCAGCCAAAATAACCCTTGAGAAGGGCTGACTACTGGGAACACTGCTATAGCTAGAATAATATGTATTGTATTCCTAAACAGAGATCTGGACAATGCATCTCAGTGTCTACCACAGGCAGTATTATGATCAGAAGTATCCAGTTGGTAATTGATGCATAGGTCTAGTGCACAGAAGGAAAATCTGGGCTGGGAACACATTTAGAGAATTATCAGTTCAAAGGAATTTAAGTAACTTGGGCAGATGGTGTAGAACAAAGATTTCTTTCTGAAGCACTCCAAATATGATTACTCTATGGTAAATACTGGTAACTCTCCCTGCTTAGAAAAGATGCAAATAATGTCATTATAACACAATATAGCAGTTTATAGATTATCTGTTGACAATAAAACGTAGAGAAACATAACTTAATTGCTTTATTTCAAAGGTGGATAAGTAAAAATAGTAGAAATGTTAAGAAGATAAACATATATAGTCAGGATAATGTTTCTCTTTTGGTGTATAAAAGAATCATAGCAAAAGAAATTACCCAATTTTTCTGTCAACTTCCTTTTGATATTAGATAAGATCTATAAAAATGTGATTAAAGAATATGATTTCGAATACTCATGACAAATATAACAATTTGAAACAAAAATGCAAAATGTTTGTCTATTAAATGGTATGTTCCACATGATGAAAAAGGCATGAGTAAAAAAAAAAAACAAAACACTAGCAAGTGTGAATAGTATTTCCCAAGAACACCTAGCCTGGGGTATATAGAAAGAACTGAGATGACTAAGTAGCAGGACAGTTTCCCTGTACTTGCCCTCCTCTGGCCTCCCCAGGGTCATCCACACTTCCAAGAATCTCTGTAGAGGAAGTATAACGTACTGGCCAACAGTTCTGACTTAGGACTTAGATTCTCTTCTTTTCCTCTTGTTAGACCTGATCCAGCTATGTGCAAGCCTCTCAATTTCTCTTAGTTTTTCTCATCTGTAAAATGATGTTAATAAAAAGATCCACTTTGCAGTGATATCACCAAATGTTCACTGGCACACAGTAAGCTTTCAAACAGCTGTTGTTATAAGTCATTGCTATTATGTGACTGGAAAGGCCTGTGCAAAGCCACGTGGGTATTTCACTTCTGCCCTTAGATCTTGCCAGAAAAAAATAATCAGCCATTAGCAGACCTCCCACTAGGGAAGCTGGTGAGTGCTTACGTCCTCAAGATGCCAAAGCCAACTCTGCTGTTAATGCCTCATGCTAGTGAATACTTAATTTCATTGTGCCAGGAAGAATGAATTCCACGTCTTCACATTCCTTAGTGGCAATGGTCAGAACAGAGATGACCTAATAAAGCACAAGTTTTCCCTTTCCACCTAACTCACACACCATAAATCTGTGGAAACTCTGACTGGGAGGCTCCCCTTCTAGAGTCTTCACCTCAAAGGCTCAGTGGGATTCACAATAATCCACATTCAACACCAACTACCTCATGGCTGCAAAGTAGCCCCATGCATGTGAGACATGTCTTACAACACCAGAAAGATGAACGGTGTACTAAGCCACAGGTGTCTTATGCCAAGAAAAAAAAAAAATCACAAATGACTATCTTGATTCTTCTACTTGAGGAAGTGCTTCCCAACATCAAGATGTAGTAGTTTGTAAACTAAATTCTATATCAATAAGTCCAGATCTGCATCCGAAGCAAGGACGTACATGGTACCCAAGAATTCCTAAGCAGCACATCCCTCCCTCCTACCTTTGGATCCCCTAGAAAGCTCACTGTCTACAGGGATGTGTCTTTTCCAACCTACCAAACACACTTTCCACCTCTTTCATATCCACAGAGAGATTCCCTTTCTCCCAGCTCTGTTTTGCACTCTTAAATCTGAGTCACAGACACTCTCCACCTGCCCCATAACTAAAGAATAATTGTTTAATCCTCCTTCAGCAAGTCTTTTCCAGGGGGCTTTCTCATTTTCTCTAGTAGCCAATACAGTCCTTGGAGGCATGCCCCCACATAGCTCTCTAAACATTCCAGAAGTGCCTGAATCATAAAGTCAGTCAAATGTAGGCACATGTTGTTTTCCTGATTCGAAAGAAAAGAATTAAGAAACCGTTAAAATGAGGAGTAGAAATCATGAGATTATAAAACAAATAGAAGCAAGGAACAAAAATGAACCTGGCCAAGACATCTTCAATGATGATGTAAGAAACTCTGCAGAGCTTCTCCGAGGGGAAGAAAAAAACACAATTGATAAAAATTTTTAAAGTAAAATTTTTATAAATTGTTCTAAAGGAATACAATGAATGTAGAAACAATTATTCAAGAAAATCTATTAAGTCTTTATAAAACAGTGAGGGTCTGTGGCATTTTAGCCATGACAAGCTCCTTTACTCTTCCCTCTGCTCCTGGCTGTGTGTTACGAAAGCTCCACTCTGGATGTGCATAGGCAAGAAGAAAGAGACCCCTCTCTCTCCCAGATCCCAGTTTAGGGCTATGCTTTCTGAGAGACAAGCCGCCATGCATTTTTCATTTCCCATAGGTCCATGCTGTAAAAGCTCTTTCCCAACACAGGCACCAATTTGTTGCCAACACATCTACCTTATAAGATATATAACAGAAAATACAAAATACAAAAGAAAGTTCTTCATTCTGAAAGAAAATAATGCAAAATGGCAATTCAAATACACACAAAGAAATAAGAATCACAGGGCCAGGTGTGGTGGCTCACACCTGTAATCCTAGCACTTTGGGAGGCTAAG
>CAUYSK010006447.1:0-26163 GCA_963575035.1 Avahi laniger
ACTGCAAATTAGTACAACCTCTATGGAAAGTAATATGGAGATACCTCAAAGAACTAAAAATAGCAATACCATTTGATCCAGCAATTCCACTACTAGGCATCTACCAAAGGAAAAAAAGTCATTCTATAATAAAGACATCTGCACTTGAATGTTTATAGCAGCACAATTCACAGTTGCAAAGATGTGGAAACAACCCAAGTGTCCAACAATACATGAGTGGATTAATAAAACGTGGTATGTGAATACCATGGAGTATACTCAGTCACAAAAAACAATGGTAAACTAGCACCTTTTGTATTATCCTGGATTGAGCTGGAGCCCATTCTCCTAAGTAAAGAATCACAAGAATGGAAAAACAAGCACGACATGTACTCACCATCAAATTGGTACTAACTGATGAACACTTAGGTGCACACATGGAAGTAATATTCATCGGGTGCTGGCAGTTGGGAGTGGGGTAGAAGGGATGGGTAAAATCATAGCTAATGGGTACGGAGCGCACTGTCTCAGGGATAGGCACACATGTAACTCTGGCTTGGCCAGTGCAAAGGCAATAAGTGTCACCAAAATGTTTGTACCCCCATAATAGTCTGAAATTTAAAAATAAAAAAAAGACACGTCGATTGATAGATGAAATGCCAATCAAAATCTCAGCTACCTATTTCGTGGAACTTGACAAGCTGATGCCAAAATTAATAAGGAAATACAAAGGACTAAGTAAAATAATTTAAAATCAAGGACTAATTTGGAGGACATTAAGACTGACTACAGAGTGACGACAAGCAAAAGAGTGTCACATTGGTCTAAGGTTTAATAAATAGATAAATGGAACAAAACAGGGAGTCGAGAAGTCAGCCCACACAAATATGGTCAATTGATTTTTAAGAAAAGTGCCAAGGTAATTCATGGAGAAAAGACAGTCTTTTTCAACAAATCGTGCTTGTATGACTATATGGAAAAAATAAACCTGAGTACTTTCTTCAAATGATACACAAAAATTAATGTGAGAAAGGATCATAGATGGAAATGTAAAAATTAAAACCATAAAACTTCTGGAAAAAAACAGAAAATTTTTGTGATCTCAGTAGAGACAAATATTTTTGAGGTAAAAGAAATCTATAACTATAAAAATTGATAAATTGGACTTTATCAAAATTAAAAATGTTTGCCTTTCAAAGGACACTATGAAGAATATAAAAAGGCAAATCACAGAGTAGGAAAAAATGACAATACATATATCTGGCTAAAGACTTCTATAGATCATATATGAAGAAATCCAATAACTCAATAATTAGAAGACAACTCAATTTTATAAAGGGAGGGAAGCAAACAAATTAAACAGACATTGAACCAAAGAATACATACAAAGAATACATACAAAGAATAAGCATGTGAAAAGCATTATTAGCTAATATGAAAATGCAGATTAAAATCACCATGCATTACCACTGCACACTCACTAGAATGGATGAAATTCAAAAGAATGATGAAACCAAATACTGACAAGGACATGGCTCAACTGGAACTTTCTCTGGTTGCTGTGGGAATATAAAATGGTACAACTATTTTAGAAAATACTTTGGCTGTTTTTTAATGAAGTCAAACAGCTACTTACTCAAATATCCAGCATTCTAATTCTAGGTATTCAAAGGAAATGAGAACACTTATATACACTGGTTATGCATATTTGCTCATAGCAATCTTATTCATATTAATCAAAAACTGGGAACAACGTAAATGCCCATCACCAAGAGAATGGATATACAAATTGCAGTATATTCATACCAGGAAATAGTACTCAGAAGTGAAGTGAAAATGAATAAGGTATTGTTAGATGTAACAACATGAATAGATCTCAAAAATGTTATGTTGAATGAAAAAAGCACATATATATATAAATACAAAAGAGTATGTACTGTACCATAATTACATTTAGGTAAAGTTCTAAGAAGTCAGAACTGATCTATAGTGACAGAAAGGAGATCAGTGATTGCCTGGGCAAAGGGCTGAGGTGGGATTATCTGTAAATAGGCCCAGGGATATTTTTGGGAGGTGAGGGAAATGTTCTACATCTTGATTGTGTTGGGGGTTGACTGGGTATGTACACATTTGCCAACGCTTGCATTGATACACTTTAAAAGGGGCGTTTTATTGAATGAAAGTTATGCCTCAATATGGTTGTTTTTTACAAAAATGTGTATAAGTATTTATGTTCTCTTGTTTGAACTTTGAAACAAAATTTCAAATTTCTTCTGTTAGAGAACATTAGCAAGTGTGCAAAGAAACGCAGGTTTTCATGTTTTTGTCAGAAGTACCTAGAAGTGACAGGAGATGGCGCTGTCGCTCTGGAAACGCGCGTGTGCGGCCGCGCTCCCTGCTCAGTCCTGTTTCCACCTGACAGTCCTGCAAGTTGTCCACGTTACTGTCCGCAGTACGTGCTTTTCCACGTGCTTCTGGGAATCCTACCTGATAAACTTAATTATTGTCTACATTTAATAACTATGCCATAGATCCTTTAAACACCGCAAGAACTTTTAAAGAGCTTTTTCCTGTTGTTGTTAATAAAAGTCAAAAAGCCAAACAGTTCGCAATCAGTAAGATGGTTTTTAATTAGGGAAGACTCACATCTACTCTGATTTGTTTCTCGCCAGTTGAACTGTCTGAGAAACCGCCCTCCTCGACAAAGGGCTGTGTACACGCTGTCACAGGGGCCTGGGAGTGGGGCGCCGGGGAACGGGGTCCTGACCCTGGAGCGCGGTACCAACTACATCTTTTACAAAAGAAGACGGTGACCAGATTATGAGTGCGCGCCAAGAAACGTTCATCCTATCAAAAGAAATAGGTGAAAAGAAAATGAATGTATTTCTAAAAACCACCTTTGATACAGAACTTTTTGTTTAAAACATTATTTCTCAGTCATGACAAAGTCGTGACCATCAGACTAACTCTCCTTAAAATACCTGTAGACTCCACAGGCAAACTGTAAAACGACCACATGAAGACAGGAGAGAGAAGCAGGCAGATTGTGCAGGGAGGTCGATGCTTGGAAGAAGAGGAGGCGCTGGGTGGATTCCCCTTTATGTGACTCGGACCCTCAGGGCAGATCCCAGTCTGTGCCACGTGGATGGCGGAGGCTCAGAGTAGACCTCATCCTGCTGCCCGGAAGAACCAGACGACAGAGTTCAGAGCCACCACCGTGACCGGGAGGCGGAGGCAAATCCCACACGCGTGATGGAACTTCTAGCAACCCCTGGACCACCATGCTCAAGGCAGGCTCTGGGCGGCTCAGGCTGGACCCTGGAGTGCCCCTGAGTCTCTGCAGCTTGGCTAAGGTCCTCTGCGTGACCTGGGGAGGGAGCGCGGCGCGTGCAGGAGGGCAGCTCTGGGCGAGAGCCCCGTTCTTCTCCCGACTTCCGGTCAGAATGTCTTGAGCTCGTTACTAAGTCTGTCTGAGCTTAGGTTTGTTCTTCCAGAGAACAGTGTTGCTTTTCAGGATTAACTGAGATAATGTGTGTAAAGTGCTTGACACATGGGACGTCACTGTGCGATTAGTTTGCTTCCCGCTTCTCTTTTGTGCTTTGCCTGGAACCTTGTGACTGACGCCCAGTTTCTGAGTACGTGCTAGGGCAGACCCCAGTCCGCTTTCGTAAGTGGCTGCGAGCTTGCTTCTCACAAGCCCTGGTTATCTTGCCTGTCCCCCTCTTACATCCAGCTTTGAAGAATATTCCACCACATTTTTGTGGGGAGCTCTAGTTTCCTGGACCTTCCCGGGAGACCGCAGAGAGCTGCAGCCTGTCACAGCCTGGAGAGTTACCGACTTCTCTAGAATATTTCAGAATCACCTGCCTTTTGCAAACATTGGCCTTTCTGACTTCCCATCCACGGGAGACTCCCTGGTCTTTGTTAATCTCCATTTCCTATTTCCTTCTTCTTTTTTTGTCAATGGTTAATTTGCATGATTTCGTGTGATCACACACACCAGGTGTTAACAGGACTGCGATCTCTCTATCCAGGGTCACCCCTTCCCCTCTGTGTCCCTCGAGTCGGCATTCCCCCGAGAGGCCCGTGGGCTGGCCGGTCTGCCCCTCTGCCCCTCGCACCTGCCCGGCTCTCCGCCTCCCTTCACGGCCCTTCGTGCCATTCTCCAGACCCAAGAGTTAAGCCTTTAAATACAATTATTAATCGTATAATCCTTCGCTTTAACTTCCTCTGTAGCTTCTTATTGTAGTTACAATAAAAGCCAATCTCTTTCGGCTCCCCTGGTTACCTGAAAGTCACCGCCGGTGAGCACCCCTGCCTGCCGTGGCCTGGCCTGCCCCCTCTCCCACAGACGTGCCACACTCGTGCCACTCCCGGGCCTGGACTCTTGCTATTGCGGCACCTGGATCTTCCTTCGCGCTGGGCTGCTGGCCTTTCGCGGTTCCTGCTCGGGGCCTGCCACTGTCTCCTCGAAGAGGCTCTTTCCAGCTGTCCTGATAAAGCAGCCCCCACCTGGCCTCAGCCCCTCTTAGCCATTGCACTTTTTGTTTCCTCTGTAGCACTAAGCACTGTTAGAAATTATCCATTTATTTGTTGCAGCACCATAAAGTTCAGACATAGAGTTGGCTGGAGAAAAACACTCAGAGAAGTAGCAGAGTGTGTGCAATCTCCCCAACTCTTGTTACTTGTTGGGGCTTAGGCAGGACACAGTGGCTGCATGCACCACAGCCAAGGTACCAGCAAAAAGGGGCAGTGTGCCCATGATGTTTTGTAAGTTTATGGTCTATCTTTGGGGAAGGAGTGGGCTGAGGGGATATCCGTGAGACTACATAAGTTCCCTCACTGGGGAAGTGGCCTTGTTGGAAAGGAAGATCCTTCAGGACCCAGCAACTAGTTGGTAACCTGTCCTTCCGTTGAACTATCGCAGATCCCTCAGTCAGCTCCCTGCTGCGCTACCACCAGCAGGAGCAAACAAGTCTCCAGGGCCAGGCAGTGCTACCTCTTCTCCCTGAAACATGAGCACATCACGGCAGGGACTTAATCTTGTTTGCCCCTGGAATAGTACCAGGAACAGAGAAAGGCAACCAAAAATATTTGCTCCATGAATGAAAGAATAACAGAATGAGTAATGATACAGTAAATGATAAAAATGGAACTGAAATTCAGAAAGAAAGACCATATTTACTTGAAATTACGTCTTGTTAGTGGACTGGGAGCTTATGGGCAAGGGAGTGTCTCAATGTACTACAGCCCGTAACTGAGAATAGCAGCAGTCGCCAACGTTACCCCAACTCTTTGGGGTTCTACCATTGCTTTCAAATACACACCCATGCTAACCTCATGCCGTCCACAGCTTCATCTATGGAATTCTTTTTGTTTGTTTGTTTGTTTTATTTCTTAGAGACGAGGTCTCACTCTTGCCCAGAGTGGTCTCTAACTCCTGAGCTCAAGTGATCCTTCTGCCTCAGTCTCCGAGAGTGCTAGGGTCACAGGTGTGAGCCACTGTGCCCGGCTATCTACAGAATTGTCTCCATCCAAATCACTCTTTGGTATCATAACCAAAGTTTCATGCTCATATTTGTCAGAGACACAGACTTGGATTTGGGGGAGACATGTTCCAATTGCCCTCAATACCAAGGAAAGTCTCTTTCATTTATTCTGACTGTTTTGTTCATCTCAAACCAAGATCACAATCTGCCCTGGATTGGTTTTGGCAGCAAGAGTGCTCTTGAGGTCATGTCCACTGTGACAGGGTGGACATGGCAATGCTGGCAATGCTCACCATATCGTGACTAACTGGGGATGCTTCTAAATTAGAAAAGTGAAAAAAAAAAGTTAAAGGAAAGAAAAGTATGTGATGATCTCAGTCCTGAGGAATATAATTAATACCACCACATAAAATACTCATCAAGCACTGACCACATCGGTCTCTTGAGGATTTCTCATTATAAGACACTTCCCTGGAAATTAAGCCAGTGTTTTATTGCCCTTATCTGACAAATATAAATCCTTGGAAAAGATATTATTGACTTGTAAAATGAATAAAATTTATTTTTAAAATGTCAATAAAAACTGTACGGTAAACAAAACAAACCTTTGGCACACTCTACCATGCCACTTACTGGACTCGTTTTTCTCCATCTATGTAACATCTGTGCTTCGGACCCCTTAGGAACTGAAAAATTACGTATAATGGAGAAATTGCACAAATTAGGTCACCATGTGTTTCTACAAGTCACGTATTCTGTTGTAATAATTTTAAAGCAATTCTCTTAAACTAATGATTTGTTTAACTCAATCTTAAACTCTCTGAAATTTTCCACTCTTAACTACACTGTCCTTAAAATTCTCTTCAGCATCATCTTTTCCCATCTTTATTCCACTCTCTTCCAGTTGCTTCTTGGGCTTTTAATGATTTTTTTTCTTTGGTCACCTCCTAAACACCGATGATCTTCCACAGTCGATCCATCATTCCTCTCATATTTTACATTTTTTTACCTCATCTGGTCACATAGCTCCAAATTTCACTTAAAGAGGATTTAAGTCAAACTTCAGAATAACTTTTGTAGTCACATATAAAACAGGACATTTGTCCCTTGATTGTCCTGCGAGTTCCTCCCACTCAGCCCCCCTGCAGCGCCCCGTCCCACCACCAAACGCTGAGTGTCTCCTTGATTCAACGTCACGACGAGCGTCATCCACTTCTCCATTTACGAGCCCGGGGCCTTTCTGTCCTCCACCCTGTTCACCCACCACTACTTTCTGAGCCCAGTCATCAAGCCTAGTGGTAACCAAACACATTTGTACCCCCTTAATACTTTGAAACAAAAAAAAAATCTTTTCCTGTCTCCTCCTTCCTGATATCTTCATTCCAGAAGCGCCCGCCTGGTCTCTCCGTGGTCACAGCAGGAGACGCGATCCCTGGTCAGCGGGGCGCTCAGGATTCTCCTTCTCAGTGTTCACCAGGCTCTACACACATCATGCTGAAATTAGAGAATATCAGCATGAAATAAATTATGCAAACAAATACTACTATATAAGGAATGTATGAGAATTTGGGAATAAAAACCATGGAAATGAAAAATATAAATCCTGGCCTCCAGAAGGAGGGGGAGTGAGTGGAAAACGAAGGTCAGAGTGATCTGGGTTCCTATTTTGGCCCACCATTTATTTGCCACTGGGCAAGATATTTACATTGTTTTAGCTTTGGTTTCCTTATCTGTAAAACAAAGATAAGAATCTCTCACTGAAAGGGACATTTTGAGAGTTAAATAATATTGTACACACAGTTTCCATCCCAGAAATTTACCCATGGAAGATTTTCATCAAATCATGACTATTATTACTTAGGAGCGCAAGACTTTTATACTTGGAAGGTAAAATGTCAAGAATGGCTTAAAATAACAGTTTAAGGAAATAATAATAGAAGTGTCAGGAAGAAATACACCCTGCCTGCTAAGGAATGGTGCTGACAGCCATCCCTGGAGGAGCCCAGATTGGAATGAAGAGAAATTACAGACAGGGTACCCCTACCGAGACACAGCAGCACCTCATACCCTCTGACTCCTCAGCTCCCAAAAAAGATTTTGCCACATGAAGCAAAAAAAGTGAGGAACTGTTACAGATTTTTCTGATCTTTAAATAAGACCAGTCTAAGACTACCCTCTCCCCTATGCCCGGGGATTTCTAGGCTTAAAAGGACTTCCAGACCCTGGCAGTTACCTAGGAAGCACTGGGGGAAATACAGGTGAATACACCCCCGCAGATGCACTCCCTGGACCCCCAGACTCAGCTGGGTGTGGGCTGGGTGGGGAGGGGACCACGACTGGAAACTGCAGTTTATGTCTACTGCAGAGGAGAAGAGAACAGAGATTTTAAGTTGGCTTGGGCTTTTGGAGGTTATTTAGTCCAACATTTCATTAACCGAAGAGGAAACCCCAGCCCAGACTGGCCAAGTTGGACAAAATCACAGGGCTGCTGGAAGGCAGAGCAGGCCAGTCTCTCCGTTCCTGGTCCAAAACTTTTCCTCCACAGCACAGCTGCCTCTTTGTAGTGCTGAGAGTTTGGAATTCTGCTCATTCAAATGCAAATGTTTTGTGTGCTCCTTTAATAGGACATATTTTGTCTTACTTTACTAAGCAGGGTTTGCTGTACTGAGTGTGAACTGGAGGTGTTAAAATCTCCGACCTCTTTTAAAGCACCGTTATTTTTCCTTTGTTTCCACTAATGATGTGAACTTGCTTCTTTTTCTTCCTTACAGCTTGAATGGGATACAGCAGTGCATATAACTTGCCTTACTTGTTCTAGTGGATGGTACAAATAGTGAGGATGAGATGAATGACATCAGGGCTCACAGGCAGGCGTCCCCGTTCCCAAGCTCACGAGTTCTTCAGGATAGACCAGCGAATTCGTTGCTATGAAACAGTGCTGCAGCTGCGCTCAGTGGGCTCTGGGTGGTCTCACAAAGGCCAGCAATAGCTACAGCTTTGAGAAGGCTAGAAATGTCACAAGAGATCCAACATCACGCCACCAGGATAAGTCATGATCAACACACGCCTTCATAAAGTCTGCTGTTCCTCCATTCATAAAGTAGTCATTGAAATCCTGCTACATTCCAGGTGTTCCGTGAGGTTCTGGGGATGTACTGTCCCTACGCCTTAGTCTAGAGGAGTAAAAAGACAAGCAAACAAGTAACTATAATGTGATGCCACGTGATAGATGCCGGGGTAGGGTGAGATGAAGTCTAGATATTAACACACCCAAGTGGCATCTAACCCCATCTTCCAAGGTCAGTGAAAGCTTTTGGAAAGAGAAGATATTTAAAGCAGAGACCTGAAGAATAACAGAGCTTGTGTAGATGAAGAGGTGGAACAGAGAATGTTCCTGACAGAAGAAACTGTATGTCAAAGGCTCAGAGGCGTCGGAGAGCCTGTGCAGTGCAGGGAAGTGCAGGACGCAAGGGCAAGACCAGACAGGCGGAGGGCGGGATGGCCTGGGAGCAGCGGAAGGGCCTGCAATGCCATACGAAGCCTCTTCTTATCTGCCCCAGGACTTTGCTTGTGATCATTGCCCCTCCAGAAAAGTGATGTGCACCTCCTCCCCAGAAGTCTAGCCTTGTGACTTTGGGGGCTTGCAGTACGGAATGGAGATGATACAGACTGGTGCTGGTGCAGTCAGAGAATGGGGTGTGCATCTGGCCACTCTTGAGTGATGGAGGCTGCACGGTTTTCTGACTTAGTCAGAGCCTGAGTCTTTGAGCAAGCAAGATGGCAACGGAGGTAAGATCAGCTTAGGCTAATAGAAAAAGACAGATTTCAAATAACAACAGCTTGAACAAGACAGGCGTTTCCCTTCCTCACACGTGGAAGCGGCCTGCATACAGGCAGTCCAGGCCTCATGAGGCAGCCGCACAATGTCATCTGAGAGGAGGTCATCGCTTCTGAAGCATCATTCCCTGCATGTGGCTTTGACGTTGGGGCTCCTGTAGCTTCAGCCTTCACATCTGCACTCCAGCATGCAGCTGGCTGGACAACTAGCCCCCTCCAAGTGGTAAATGCATCTTCCTGCTTCTCTCTAGGTAGTCAGGCTGTTTGATTTGGAGCTCAGGGTTCCTGCGTGCTACCGATTGGGTTCTCAGCCTTACTCCACAGCACTGCAGCTGATGGGAGTTTCCATGGCCACCTTCATTAAGTAACTATCGTGTGCCTAGCAATCACTTACTGTTATTTCCAGGGCTGTTGTATGCATTTGTCTTTTAAAAAATGATTCATTATTTTTTAACTTTTTATTTTTAAATAATTTCATACTTGCAAAAAAGTTGCAGAAAAACTACAACTATAAAGAATTCCTGTATACCCTTCTCCCACCTTTCCAAAATGTCACTATCTGAAATAACCATAGAAAGAATGAACTTAAATTGATAGAATACTAGGAATGCATCCATGCACCTTATTTGAATTTCAGTGCCCTTTTTCTTTTTTAAAAAATTTCAAAATATTAAGGGGATACAAATATTTTTGATGCATGCTTAAGCCAGCACTTTTAGTATGTCCATCAAGCAGAATAGTGTTTATTGTACCTGGTAGGTAAGATTTTATCCCTCCCCCCTCCTTGGATTCCAATGTCCCTTACATCTCTTTGTGCCCATGTGTGCCCAATGTTTAGTTCCCAATTATTAGTGAGCATATGTGGTGTTTGTTTTTCCATTCCTGAGATACTTTGCTTAGTATAATGGTCTCCAGTTCTATCCAAGTTGCTGTAAAAGACATTATTTCATACTTTTTATGGCTGAATAGTACTCCATGTTATATAAATATATATGTATCACATTTTATGTATCACCATATATACTGTATATATATTTAGAATTGTTATATCTTCTTGTTGTCTTGCTCCCTTTACCATTGTATAATGATTGTCTTTGTCTTTTTGTATTGTTGATTTAAAGTCTATTTTATCTATTATGAGAATGTCTACACTGCTCTCTTTTGGTTGCCATTCATGCAGAATATTTTTTTCCATCCCCTTACCTTGAGTCTCTGTGAGTTCTTGTGAGTTCGATATGTTTCTTGGAGACAGCATACACTTGGGGTGTGTTTTTTCATCCATCCAGTCAGTCTATGTCTTTTAAGTGGGGCATTAAGACCATTCATATTTGTATTAGTATTGATATGTAGGATACTGTTTTGTTCATTGTGTTGGATGATACTTTGTCTTGTTTTGTTTTGCCTATTGCACTGTTGTTTTATAAGAGCTGTGAGCTTTAATTTTGGGGTGTTTTTATGCTGGTGGGTGTCCATTGTGCTGTTCCATGTATAATATAGTTCTGAGTATTTCCTGTAGAGCATATCTAATAGTAACAAATTCCCTTAGTGTTTGTTTGTCTGGAAAAGTCTATATTTCTCCATCATTTATGAAACTCAGTTATGCAGTATACAAAGTTCTTGGTTGGCAGCTGTTCTGCTTAAGAAGACTAAAAATGGGTCCCCAATCCCCTCTGACTTGTAAGGTCTCTGCTGAGAAGTCTGCTGTTAGCCTGATGGGTTTTCCTTTGTAGGTTAGTTGTTGTTTTCATCTTGCAGGTTGTAGAATTTTCTCCTTCATTGTGACTTTGGCCAGGTTGATGACAATGTGTCTTGGAGATGACCTATTGGCTGTGAATCTTCCTGGTGTTCGATGACCATCTTGTATCTGGAAGTCTGAATCTCTGGCAATACCACGGAAGTTTTCCTCAATAATTCCCTCAAATAGATTTTGATGCTTTTTTTGCTTTTTCTTCTTCTTCTTCAGAGATACCTGTAATTCTTATATTGATTTGCATCACATAGTTCCCTATTTCTCTGAGTGAGTGTTCATTTTTATTTATTTATTTATGTATTTATTTATTTATTTATTTATTTATTTATGAATCTGTGACTGACTGGGTTAGTTTCAGAGTCTTGTCTTCAAGCTCTGAGATTGTTTCTTCTCCTTGGTCTAGTTGCTGAAGATTTCTTCTGTAATTTGAAATTCCCTGAATGACTCTTTTATTTAAGTTCTGTTATATCCTTTCTTATGTTGTCTAGCTCTTTAGTGACTTTTTCATTTTTCAGTTGATGCCCTGAAATATATTTTTGGCTTCTTTGTGTTGGTTTTCAACTTTCTCTTCAATCCCATTCATCTTATTTGCCATCCATATTCTGAATTCCATTTCTGACATTTCAACAATTTCCTTTTGGTTGGGGTCCATTGCTGTAGATTCACTGTGATCCTTTGAGAGTGCTGAACTAACTTGTTTTTTCATGTTGCCAGGGTTCTTTTGCTGGTTTCTTCTCATCTGAAAGCTCTTCTCTCAGCTCAGGGCGCATAGGTTTGCAGTGTTCCTGTTCTTGCATGCTGGGACTTTTCCCAGTCAGTGAGGAGAAAGAGAGCTTCCCTAGATGGTGCTTTTGTGATGTTCTCTGAAACACTGGCCTGGCTTGGGAGGGGTGGACGCACCGAGAGTGTGTTGCGCAGCTGTTCTGGGCTGTCCCTTTCGCCCGTGACTGTCACAGTCCAAACTGGTGCTGGGTGACCTTCATGTGGAGTGGTGGGCTGGTCGCCATTGGAAGCTTGGTTTGGGGGCTGCGCGAGTCCCTCTCCACAGAGGCTGGTGTTGCGGGAGATTACTCTCCCTCGTCTCCCCTCCATGGTGACCGTGGCAGCGGGGCCAGGCTATCTCGGTAGTGGTGGCTGGCTCCACTGGGTCCAGGTGCTGTGGCTGCTGGAGGCTAGCAGGTCTTCAGCAGAGCACTGGACCGCGGGGCTGTTCCCGCCTGGCAGCGGGAAGAGCTGCGGGGATAGGCCCAGGTCCAGCAGCAGCGCTGGCCTCAGGGCCCCGGCAGTGTGTCTGCCGACAGCGGGGGGCCTCGGAGCTGGGGCCTGGGCAGCTCGAGAACCACACGCGCAGAGCCGTGGGGCCGAGTGGCACCTTGGGGGTGGCAGGGGCGGCGCCACAGCCAGGCCGCTGGAGAGCGGGGCGCTCCCTGCCCAGGTCCCTCAGAGGCAGTCCCCGCAGGGCTTCCCAGGGGCATCTGTGGTGCCTGTTCTCAGATTCCCCCCGGGGGCAAGTGTACATGGCTCCAAGTCGGGTGCGCGGGGCTTCGCCTCGTCCTGCCCCTCCCGGGCTAGGGCAGGGGGCAGCTGCAGCAGCCCAGGAAGGGAAACCACCGGGCCCTGCTGCGCCCACTCTGCGTGCGGAGTCACTGCGCCGGCTCCGCGCAGCTCCCGTCAGTCCCGAGGTCTGGATGGCGCTGGGGCCTCGCAGCTGGGCGCGGTGCCTGCGGGGGCTGGAGCCTTGGGGCTCCTCCTCCTGTCCTCCCCACATGGGGACGCCGCCCCCAGGGACCTTCCGATCTTGCCGAGAGCATCGCCCTGTGGCCTTCTCCCTCACTGAGTCTCCTGTCACTTCTCCAGTGACTCACGGTGCTCTCTCCAGGAAGGCCCAGAGCAGGTGGCATTGCCGACAGCTTGCGGTCCTCTCCTTGAGGGCAGCGCACTGGCTGCTGGCCCGCCCCCCGTGACCTTTCCTGGGCTCAGTGGCCTGTCTACAACCACAAGTGGCCTTTGGTCATCATGTCCCCTCAGGCTCCCCCAACACATCACTTTTGTGCCTTCTAAATGTATCATATCAGAAGACATATGATCTCTGTTTCTCCACACTAATAATTTAAACTTTGATCTCTTGGTTAAGGCGGTATCCAACTTCTCCACCATAAAGTTCACTGGTTTTCCCTTTGCAATTGTTAAGTATCTTGTAGGCAGGTTTGCTGAAACTACGCAAATATCCTGCTTCTCCTCGTACTTTCCCTCACTGGCTTCACCACCTCTTGATGGTTTTGCCTGCAGCAGTTGCTACTGTGGTATTTGTCAAGCGGTGATTTTGTTTTGGTCTTTTGAAGTGCTATGACGGGTCCACAAGCTGAGGCTGGGCTTGGGAACATCTTGGGGTTAAGTCCAGTCAGACCACTACCCCTGTGGCTGGTTCCTGTTCCCTCAAGGCCAGCCATGCCAACGACGGACCACTCCACGGCTGCATGAGAGCCAACCGCAGGGGGCGGCACCTGTTCCAGGGTTCACTTCCTGCTCCCACCTCATCTGCTGCTTTCACTCTTCTTTCTGGATCAAGATTCCAGGCTTTACTGCTGGAACACATCTGCCTCTGAGGCTTTGCGTGTTTTGGGTTCAGGCCTCACTGTCCTTCATCTTTTGTTTGCTAAACTTGACCTCCTCCTAGGTTCTCAACTTTGTGCAATCCTCTGAGTTTGGTCCATCACAGCCTTGATCATGCGACTCCCTCATGCAAGTCCGGCAACAGGGTGATAGAGGCACATCCACTAAGGAGCGTGTCCCAATCTTCTTGGAGAGCTGTCATAATACTTTCATGTTGATCAAAAGCATGCATGGGTCAAAAAGGCTGAGAAACAGTGTCTTAGCACAAAGTAGGCTACTTCTAAATCTGGATATGAGTATAAATGAGAAACAGGATTGGGGCGAAAGAGTCAAGCTAGCCTCAGCAGCTGCAGTATAGGAAAAGAAGGACTATGATGATAACAATAATAATGTCTTTACTGAGCCCTTACTGCGCACCAGGCACCATCCTGGGCTCTTGACACAGACTAACTCATTCGGTCTGTAACGTAACCCCGTGAAGTAGGAGCATCTGCTGCTCTCCTTTCAGCGCTGGGGACTCCAAGTGCTGAAGTGGTGGAGGGCACTCTGGCAGCAGGGGGCAGCCGGTGCTCCTCCCCACACAGCCTGACTGCAGAACCACATCCTGGTTCTTGCCAAGCATGCCAGGCCGGGTGTGAAACCAGAAGGACGTTTTCTCTGACACCTGGGATGCCCACCTGGGTTCTACCCTGTTGAGGAAAGGGGGTGGTGAGCTTCCAGGGGGTATTGTTGGCCTAGACATGGTGATTCCCACTTCTGGTTGATAAAGACGCTCATACTGATGCCTCAACTTACACGCCTGCAATGGAAATGCTTCTCCTCATCGGAATGTCCCTGCCAAGCCTACTCTGCTGCTGTGGGCGCCCTCTGGCATCCTGCCCTGGACAGGAACAGCCTCTGGCTCGTTGGCAAAGGAGGATTTTTACTTTGGCTATTGCATGCCGGCTCACCGGGCCTCAGTCTCACCTAACCAATGAGGCTACCTGTGGGATGCCAGTCCCCAACCACGCATAAATCCACTCGGGACAGGAAGCACACCAGGTGACCCATGAACAGAGGAGACAGACTCACCCTCAACTGGCAAAGACAGAACCAAAAAGAGGCTGCAGCCACAAAGGGGAAGAAGAGAAGAGGAAGGACTAAGGCAGATAACCAGTTAACAGTACCGATATGGCCATGCTTTTGTTAAAATACTGAGGTGTTTCAAGCTGGTTGGTAGACAGCCGCTGCCCAAGCCCACCCCTTCCCAAAGCCCTTCACTCCCATCATCACCTTTTCTCCTTCTAGTATCCCAAGGGTTAATGTGTGCTTGGTTCAGAATGATGAGGCTCTAACCACTTGATAAAAACTTTAAATATTATCCCAAAGGGAACTAATATGGAAAATTTGGCAGAAGTACAGACTCACATCTGCCTTTCATTGCTTTACTCCAGAGAGGAATTTCCACGAAGCACAGTCTCTCTCTGTGCAAACACTGTCCTAGCTGGCAGCTTTTGTCGCGCAGCTCTGATATGAACATCCTGATTTCAAGTCCCATCCTCGGCAGAAACACCCAGCAGAGAGAACTTTCGGCTCAAATGCCCCTCAGCCACTCAGCGTGGCCTTGCTCCTTAGAACTTCCTCTTCTCAGAACAAGAGGCCCGAGAGGTCCAGCCTGTTTTCCCAGGAGCACTGCCACGTCCTGACGTGTATTCGTTGGAAGAGGGAGGGCACCATAAATTCTGCAGCCCTGTGTTACTTTCTTTTTAATACAATTAATAGCTCATATAAGCAGCTACCAAACTAATTTAAAAGGTATTCCAGTCCCAGTGGCAGATGTGATGATTTGATATTCATTTGCATTGTGTAATGGTTACCGCAATCAAATTAATGAACACATCCATCACCACCCATCCTTAGCGTGTGTGTGTGCGTGCACAGGCGTGTTGAGGACACTGGAAATCTGATCTGTCATATTCAAAACCAAGAGCAACCCTTCTCCAAGGTCTCCTCCTTCAGTCCCCTGTTCCCTTGCACCCTAGAGTTGTTCTCCTGTGACAAACCCCACCACCCACCTTGAAGCCCCCCACCTCTCCTTACGCGGCGCCTTCTGTGGACAAGTGGCTGCTTGCGGTCCTCGACGTCATTCCTCCTTCCTCTCAGCTCTACGTTCTTCCCATTCCCCCCTTGGAGGTGACTTGTTATCAGAAATTGTACAATTGAGGAAGTGAATTAATATGAACAGAGAGAGAGAGAGAGAACTCTTGCTCTGTCTGGTCTCAGGGGAAATGATGTACCGGCCGTCCTCATGGATACTGCTCTACAACTCTGTTTTGCTCTGGGCAGATTCAAGAAGTTAAAAAACAAACTTTGAGAATGTCAGCTTTTACACATTGAAGAAGCGCAGGGTTGACTGCTGTCAACAGCGGATGCCTAGACTAGGAGTCTGGCCTGCGTTCCTAGGAGGGCCAGGCCTAAGGGAGGGCATGTGTCTGGGGCCATTAAGTCAGTCATCTACGCAAACCGTCTTCCTGTGAGTGACACAGGCTCACTTCAGGGTTAGAGAATTAAGGTGGTAAGGAAATGGTCTTCCAGCCTCGCCTCTGCCTCAGCCTGGTGACTTGCCCTTCCGCCTCCCGCGAGACCTGAAGCCTCTCCCATTCCTTCTCTTTGGCTTCGTCCTCCCATACTTTTCTTATAAAACAATATATTCAACTCTTAAATGAAATTGTTAGAAAAAAATCACCCACAATCCTAACTCATTAAAATAATTGCTTTAACTTTTCAGTGTACTATTTTTGTTTGTCCATAACCATAGAAATAATTGCCACCATAACCTTAAAATATTATCTATCTCAAATAATTTTCATGTTATTACATAATATCCCAAATTACCATTTTAATAGCTAAATATGCCATGAGCAACTAGGGGCTAATTTCCCTAACCATTTCCTTATTGTTAGATATTTGATTTATTCTTATTATTCCATGATTACGGAACATCTCACAGTCATGGGCCTAGTTTTTTTTCCTTTTTATTCTTTTCTTAGGATAAATCCCCAGGGGTTAAAATACTGGTCCAAATTATATGAATATTTTCATAGGTATTTAACTTTTTATTAGGCTGAGCCTTTTATACCACTTGCCTCATTATATGTATGTATTCTATCTGTATCTTACCCAATCTTCTTTTGCATTTTTATTTTAACCCTTCTTTTGCTTAGAATAACTTTACATTTTTATGTAATTGTATCTGTTATTTTTCTCTTATCTTATATTGCTTTAATTATTAGAGTGTTATCATCACTTTAAAGTTCCAGCAAGTTCTGCCTGTCTATTAGCCCATCCATGATCTCCTTGATATCCAGTTCTTTGACATATTTGGATACTTTTGAATATGGTTGTATATTTATCTCTTCCAAAGCACTGCATAATTAACCCAATGTCATTTATTAAATTTTTGCTTTTAGCAATGTTATATTAATCCCACACTAACCCAGGACAATTTCTGGGTTCTCTATGATTTTCTATTCTCCTGTTTCTATTTTTCACCCATATTTCTTTGCTTTAAGCATGATGCTATGGTATGTTTTGATATTAGGTAGAAGTACTTATCCCTTGTTATAATTTTTCTAAAAGTGTTCTTCTCTTCCATCCTGACAATCTTCCCTTCCATGCTATTCAAGCTATCTCTGCTCTTGGCAATTCCCTCAGCCAAACCAGACTGTGATCATCCCACCTCTGAAATAACAAACTCAAATCCCATTTGCCCTTTGCCTTCTCCACTGTGATGCCAAGTAGGCTACTCTCTGCACCATTCGGCTGTGTATCAGCCTGGCTGAGCAGCGCGGTCCATCACGCAGGCTGGTCCCATCAACGCTTCACTGTTCTCGGTTTCTTGTCTTTCCACCAAAGCTGCGTTGCCAGTTCCCAGCTTTGGGGGCACCTGCCCGTCTGAGTACTCTGTTCTCTAGACCGAAGCCAGGTGCTGCTGGTGCATTGTGACAGGTGGCTCTTGCCCGAGTGAGCACTTAGGATTTGTGTGAGGGTAAAGATTGGAGTCAGCAAGTGAAAACAGGGTGCACTCTTCGATCTGTAACGTTATTGTCGTCAGTGCTAAGGAATTCTAGAACAGATCTTAAAAGACATGTCAATCTAGGAGACTGAAATGTTCAACTAGGAACATGGCGTATAAGAGCAAATTTCCTTTTTTCACAGTAATATTAGTTAAAATAGGAAACTACAGAAGGAAAAATATATCTGAGGGAGGGGTGAGGGAGAAAGAGAGGGACAGAGACAGAGAGTCAAGGAATCCTATCTCAAAAAACCCGATCTGCTGGAGTTTCTATACGTTACCTTTTCCAAACCTGATAAAAATTCTTCACAGAAGTAATGACCCCGACTTGCAGAAGAGGGCGCTGAAGGTCAGAAAAGTTAAGTAAACTGCTCAGGGAAACTTCGCTGTCACTGGTGGCAGGCGGACCCCAGCTCAGTCTGTGTTCTCCCTTTGCTCCAAAGTGGTTTCGTGATGTTCTTGCAAGTGAGTAGAAGAATGAATGAATAAAACAGTGCTGCAGCGATGGACATTCACATTTTGTTGAATGAATATATGCTGCTACTGTTTCCTCACGTCTGATCTCCAAATCCATCAATCTAACGCCCAACCGGCCACTCCTGCTGCCTGTGTACGCACAGGCACCGCAAACCTCGTTGGTTTGCCTCGACTGCTCCTCCTGGCCCAGGGTTTCCTGTCTCGGGGAGCACTGCACTCACGCTCCTGCTCACTCGAGTCCCACAC
Organism: Avahi laniger; assembly: GCA_963575035.1. Lineage (NCBI taxonomy): Eukaryota > Metazoa > Chordata > Mammalia > Primates > Indriidae > Avahi > Avahi laniger. The sequence goes on from CAUYSK010006447.1 coordinate 18,446, forward strand.
AGGGAGTCACCCCGACATCTGCTCTGCTCCTTGCGCCCCTGCACTCTCCCTTCCCTGACGACCCCTACTCCAAGCCACGGTGGCCCTTCTGGACTGTGGTTCCTGCCTGGCCACGTCTTTCTGACCTTCCTCTTCTCAATTCTTCTTTTGAGAGGTTGTTTTCATCTCTGCTGTATAAAAAAAAATGGAATGGCTTTCTATTTTGGTGAGAAGAGGGGGTCATGACGTCCAAAGCTTGGCTTGCACAGCCCAGAGTGTCCTGGCCCCTAGGAGTCTCTGCGCTGGGCTCGCATCTCTGTCCCTGGCTATCCACGCGCCCATCCCAGACTAGCCTTTCCAGGCCCCCAGGTCTTCCATACTCATTCCAATCTCAGAATCGGGGCATTTGAAGAAGGAATAACCCCCACCCTATTCCATTTTTTCCCCATAATACTAACTGTCCTATACCTCATTGATGATGTCATTGTTTATTGTCTTCCTGCAGGAGAAGGTAAGTTCTGTGAAGACAGGTTATTGCATTTTGTTCACTGATTCCCAGTTCTTGCCAGTTATTTAACCAATCATTGTTACAGAAATTGTCTCACTCACTATTATTCACAGCATATGAATGAATAAAGCATGTGCCCTCCAAATGTTTGCATAGAGTGGACTTGTACCTGCCAGAGAATAGGCATGTATGCCGTGACAGAACCAGTGTCAGAGGCTATTGGGCTAGGGCAGCAAGGCAGCAAATGGGTGAGGCAGTGTAACAGGGACCAAATAAAAGCCTGTCTTTGGGTCCCAAAGGTCACAGGAAAACAGGACAGTGGGGGGAAATGACATGGTAGAAGGGATTATGAAAACTACTTTGGTTTTTGTTTGGGGTTTTTTTGGACTATTTTTAAAATTAACATTCTGCATTGTTGTAGCACGTTTGTTATAATCAATGAACCAATATTAACTAACACCTGAACTTTAGGGTTCGTTCTTTGTGTTGTATAGTTCTGGGTTTTGACAAATGCGTAACGTTACAAATCCACCATGAGAGCATCATGCAGAGCTGTTCCACTGCCCTAAACATCCCCTGGCCAGGCTCCTCCTCTCAGCTCCCGTCCCTGGCAGCCACTGATCTTTTTAGCATTCCTATAGTGCTTTATCCTAGAATGCCGTGCAGTTGGAATCAGGTGGTATGGAGTCTCCAGACTGCAGACTGGCTTCTTTTACTTAGCAATATGCCTTTAAGTTTCCTCCCTTTTTCAAGGCTTGATAGCTCATTTTTTATTGCTGAATAATATTCTATTGTCTGTCTGAATGTGCTGCAGTTTGATTACTGATCCACCTACTGAAGGAAATTTTGGTTGCTTGCAAAATTAACAATTATGAATAGGTTTTTAGTTAGTAGGGAACACGTGACGTCATACTGACTGCAGAGCTCCATGAAGTGCCAGCCCATCACAGGTGCAGGGAGAGAGTCTGCACACGGCCAGCTGCTCTTCCCTGCAGATTTCACACTGGCTCTCTGGTGCTTTTCATGATTATCTATCAAGGAATCTTGTGTTAAATTCTGAACCCAATATTTTCTGGTAAACTGGCACATTCAGAAAATAAAAAAAGCAACAAAGACAATTGAAGGACTCAAAGTCCTCTCCTTTGAAGAAATGCTGAAGATACTAAGTATATTTTGACTGGAGAAGAGAGAATTCAGAGACCCTGGCAACTGTCCTCAAGGATGTCAAAGGCAGTCATAGGAAGGGGGTCGACACTGTTCTGCAGGACCGTGGAGAATGGAGCCAGGAGCAGTTGGTGAAAGGCACCCTGGAACTGGTCCCAGGTTTGGAGAGGGTACTGAAGACACCCACCCATTCTGTGGGAGACACTTTCCTGTCTCTGTCATCAAAAAGCAGGGGAGAGTTGCCATCTGACAATCAAATCTCAAAGTACTCAATCCTGGTAAATCCTCACATGTGCCTCACATGAACATGATTCCAAACCTGTCAATCAAGAAAACGTCTGAGTAGCAACTTTCTAAAACAACCTTGAAATAGAGTCGAGTCCAGGAACCCATGCAATACAATTCGATATCTCAAATGTCACAAGAAACCCTTGAAGGTGATGGAAGTCGGTTTTTGTAAAGTTAGTTTTCAAAACCCTTAAATCTGAACATCAGCTGCAGTGTAGGGTGTAATCCTGCCTGGGAAAAGGTAGGCATTGCTTTCCTCAGAACTCCTGAGTTTTGATGTTCAACATGTTGTCTGTGTCCTCTCAACTTCAGAACTCTCCCTGCAGTTCACATCTGGAGTGATACCCCCAAGTGCTTTCCACTAAGTGATGTGCAGATCCGTGCTCTTTTTCTTTCCCGTGGAGCCAAAGGCGCTGCCGTGCGCCTGCCCTCACACAGCAGTTCTCGCTCACCCTCGTGAGTCACCTCTTCGGTGGACGGTTAGTGCCACATTGAGTCCAGCCAGGGAGCAGTAGTTACAGCAACTCCTGAGAAAGAACCCTGGCTCTTCTATGGAACTAAGCTCTTCAGGATCTTAATTTAGTGCCTGTATCTCCCTTCATCTTTTGAGATCCAAGTTATCTGGTATTTTCCCTAACAGAAATTTTTAAAATCATCTTGATTTATCAGCCCCCCACACCCTTTGCCACCAGTTTCTCTGTTATTTCTACAGAAAAACAGACATCCAGGCATTAAAATACTGAAGTCCTAGACATGGCTGTTCTCTGTTTTCTGAAGCCCAGCATAATCGCACTGTGGCTGGAACCAACTCTGGGGCAGGAAATAGTTTTCCGAATGTGAGAGCAGCGCCCCTGCGACGTGCCTGCCTTCAGAACTCAGCCTGGATCCTCATGCGAGAGTCATAAAAGCAATTTTGACCCAAACTTATGTTTCTTTTGGCTTCAAGGGAGAACTATAAAAACTTTAATTTGGCTATGCAGGTCAGGAAAGTAAATGTCATAGCAGGCCTTCCTTTAAGATTAGACTTTACATTTGATGCTCTTTCTGTCAGAGTCAAGTGCATAGAAATAACAAGCCATGCTTATAATGCCATCAGTTTGATTAGTTTGTACACACTAATAAAATATCAAACATCGGCAAAGTCACATCTTCTGACTGTGCCCCATTAACGTGAATGCACCACAGTGTGATCCTTCTAGTTTCACACTAAAATATTATTTCATCATTTCATACTCCCAAATCCTTTATTTGTTCAGTCAGCCGTGCCAAAATCACCGAGGAAGAGAAGAGTAGACCGTGAACACAAAGCCAACCTTTGCATTGACATGGGATCGGTAGTCATTTTAGTCCTGCACCATTGCTGTATTTTTTTGAAATTTTCCTAAGTGGCAAATTAAAGATCCTTGAAGAGACAGAGGGAATTCCAAAATCTGTCCTGAATATTACAGGTCAAGTCAGAAATTGTCAAGCTTTGTGTGTGAAAGAAGGGAGGGAAGAGGAGAGCCCTTGCATCGATTCAACCTGATGGGTATTACTCAGTTTGGTCCAGAAACCACGCTGAAGGTGGGGCCTCGTGCCTGCTCAGGGGCCCAGCACACAGGAATCCCCCACAGTGTGGGGAAATGCTGCCATGACGGCTGGGTGGGCAGAGGAGAGAGCTGTCCACTGCCCAGGGCAGGATGGATGCCAAAGGGAGTCACTTGGAAGGACTCTTTGGTTTAATGTGTGGCAGAAGTGGGAGGAGGAGGTCCTCTCAACACTGTCAAAGACACTCATCTTTAAGAGGTCATGGTGTTTTGGGGGCCATCGATGTTCATGGCAGAGTTCCCCAGTGGGATGGCTGCAGAGTCGATGCATTCTGGGAGCAATTTCTGAGTTTCACGGGGGCTGAAGAGCCCCTGTTAGAAGCTTCCAGGATGGTATTTGTAGCCCGCCTGTTGGGCAATCTTACTGACTCAGTGTCCCCACTTTCGAAGAACCAGCGTTTGCGCTTTGCAGATTAAGACATTTACAATGCGAGTGCTTGTTCACAACTTTGGGACCATGTGTTTATTAGCACAGAAAACTACTTTAATAAAAATCCAATTAAAAATGGATTAAGCTCACGTTGATACTAGAGGAACCTGAAGAGATTAACAGGTTTAGCCTCTTTTCCTCCTCAGGCAGATATTTTTCTTGTTTCAAACCATCAAAGATGGATGTGCATTCTCTTCCTGAGAATATTCTAATCCAGGAAGGCCACATGCCAATATTTTTCTCAAAGTGCTTTTATTGAATGAAATATTTTCTGTGGTATGGGAAGCCACTTGTTCTCATTCAATTATCTGTAAACACCGAGAAATATTGATTGGGACTAAATTATTTATTTGTTCCATGATCAATGGACTCTGATGTATGTTTTGTGGGTAAAGAGTACAGTAACAGCAACAATGAGCATTTTATCAACACTCTTTAACAGGGGTAAGTCATGCTCCCCAACAGCAGCAGGGCCAGCGGGCTGGGGGTGCTGGGCCCCAGCCGGTACACCTTACTCTCCTCACCAGTGTTTGTCATGCTGCCTCCACCTTCACTGAGAATTTTTAGATTTTGACTATAAAGTGCATGCCCTCTACGAATGATATAGTACAATTCTTAGAACCTTTATTTTAATATTCCATGATCAGAAAAAAACATTGTTTATATCTTCTACAGCAGTAGCAAGCTAATTCTTGATGTTCTAACAATCCCACTAGTGGGTATTTACCTAAAGGAAAAGAAGTCATTTTATCAAAAAGACATTTGCACTCAAGCGTTTATAGCAGCACAAGTCACAATTGCAAAGATGTGGAATCAACTCAAGTGCCCATCAGTCCATGAGTGGATTGACAAAATGTGGTATATGTACACCATGGGGTACTATTCAGCCATGAAGAAGGATGAATTGAGGCCTTTTGCAACATTTGGATGGAACTGAGACCGTTACCCTACATGAAGTATCTAAAGAGTGGAAAAACAAACACTGCATGTACTCATTATTAAATTGGAACTACCTGAAGAGCACACAGGCTCACAGAGGAAAGTAGGTAGTGTAGGTAATCTGGGTATTATATGATTAAACAGTAATTCCCTGAGCTACTTCTGGGTGGTTCTTTAACAAACAGGAGGAATCACTTACTGGTGTAACCTGCGACTCGCCATGGCACGCAGAAAGCAGAGGGTCTGTTTACAGCCTCCAAGAAAATACTTTTCTCATCCATATCGGACTGAGTAGCTTGTGGTGCTGTGCCTCTGGGCTCAAACTGTTAGTGGGCAACGGCACGTCACCATGGAAAGCTGCAAGATGCTGTGTAGTGTGATTATCAGAAGCCTTTAAGGAGAGTTCTGCTGTCGCTGGAAAGAATACTTTGGTAGGCCATTGGGCAGCACAGGCTCAAGTAGTACCTGCTCAGTGATCTGCCTGTGGGGAGGTAGTTCTCATCCCCATGGGCTCCTGTTTTGGAGAGAGACAAGAAGTGCTGACAGGGACCACGTTCCTTCCCAAGCAGCACTCAGCCTTCTCCTCTGGAAAGGTACTGGACAAACACAAAGAATGCCCATTTGAGGGGACATCAGATGATTACTCTGCCCTCTGTTAGATGTGGGTGAGCACCAATTCTAAGATTTTTTCACTGTTAATGGCATCAGGACAAGGTGCCCCCATTGTCCAGAGAGGGCAGAGCCAAGGACACATGTTGCCTGCAGAGTTCCATCTCAGCAAGGCTGTGTCGGGTCTGTGATGTTACCCTATACCTACAATTTGGGAAAAAGTCCTGCACTGGAATTCATAGACATAAAATTAAACTTTCCCATAGAAGCAATGTTATAATACCAGGATATGTATTTGGCCAATGGTGTCACAAGAGAGAGTTTCAGTGGACATCTATTCACTCTTTTCATTCACTCTAGGCACTAGGCTGTGTCTCAAATACTCTTCTTAAACAAGATTGAGAAGAGTATTAAGGAAACATACCAAAACATCATTCTGAAAACTTTTTGTTTTGTTTTTCCAGGATTATGGAAGTCAGAGTGCATGTCAAAACCTCTAGTTTTCCATTTTTCCATCACTGATTATTAAAAAGAAAAAAAAGCTGCAATCCTACCTCTATCCTCAACCCAAGCAGATACTCAACCATTTCTACTGGTGTCCTAAGTACCAAGGAAATGGAGCTCACAATAAGGTAGAAATATGCATTTCCTATTTCCTTTCCACTAACCTTTTTGCCTCAATCAGTGCAAGGAGCACAGCCCCCCACTCCAAATTCTGTGCTGAACTACAGGAAAGATACCAGCCACCTCCTCCAGATTCTTGGGACTGCTCTTGTAAAGGCAAATGGGGGTTACTGACACCACGACCTTTGCACCCTCGAAGACCTTCCAAGGAAGAGGCCCTTGTCTGCATATCTTTCTGTCCCCAGCATAGCACAATGCTGCTGGCGAAGCTGTATTCCACCAAATAATGTTTGCAAATGAACCAATGAGTGTGTGAATGAGCTATTAACCAGAAGACGATATGGAAAGTTTACCTCGTCTAGGTCTATATGTCCTTACCGCGGTTGGCCAGGGAAGCCCAGACTTCAGGGAATGGCCAACCCAAAGGTTGCTAAAGGAGGACTGATCAGCCCTGGGGATACCAAGGCAGGACATGCTTCTGCACCAGACCCAGGCTGAGACTAACCACAGAAATTCAGGTCTAGACACAAGGAGGTTCTAGGCTAAAAGCTGCCTAAGTTTACCAGCGTGACAAGGAGAGGAAGTATTAGGAGTTCAGAAGTATTAAGGGTACAGGAAGGCAGTGTTCTAGGATTTTGAATTTTCACCCAAGGCCCTGCTCGCTGCTAGAGGAATGAAGACTTGTCCCATGCAAAGCAAGGGCTGTATGAGAGGCGGAGTGCAAACGCCTTACAACCGAGGCAGCTGCCAAGGCCACTGGACAACAAAAAATTCAAGACTGTCTTAGCTTCTGATGATCCAGCTTGGTTCTCCCATAGGTCCAAACTCACTTTTTTTAAAACCAGCAGACTGTGTGACCATACCAACAGAAAAACAGCAAACTCCCACATTGAGCCGCCCTCGTCCTCTGTTTTTAGAAGAAAGAAAGCTCATATTTCTACTTGATTTGTTTACACTGAGGTGCAAATGACTGGAAAGTTTAAACTTACTAGAAAATATCTGCACTTTAACAAAAATTTCACTGTCACTCAATTTCTGGATTCATGTGAGGTACTGCAGAGATAATTTTAGTAGCAGGACCTTCCCCAAACCCTCCATCACCTTGGCAGGGAGGTCTGAAAGTTGTTAATTCATGTTCAGGAATCTGAAATCTCTAAAATCTACAGTATTTCCTTGGTCACCCTGTGAACTCTGAACTTGGTGTATTCCCTTCCCTAGCAACTGCTCTTTTGAAGTTTACTCATACTTTTATTTAAGAACTAAAAAGCAAGAGGAATTTCTTTCTCAGGAAGAGTTACACCAAGTAGACTATTACATACCCTGTAACCATAGCTCATAAAACATGAAATGGCTTGAATTAAATTATGATAATATAGGATAAATCACTAGAAGGCTTACTGCATTCTTTTTTTTTTTTTTTGAGACAGAGTCTCACTGTGCTGCTGGTGCTAGAGTGCCGTGGCGTCAGCCTAGCTCACAGCAACCTCAAACTCCTGGGCTCAAGCGATCCTCCTGCCTCAGCCTCCCGAGTAGCTGGGACTACAGGCATGTGCCACCATGTCCGGCTAATTTTTTCTATATATTTTTAGTT
>CAUYSK010006450.1:0-86908 GCA_963575035.1 Avahi laniger
AATTAGCCGGGCATGGTGGCGCATGCCTGTAGTCCCAGCTCCTCGGGAGGCTGAGACAGTAGGATTGCTTGAGACCAGGAGTTTGAGGTTGCTGTGAGCTAGGCTGACGCCACGGCACTCGCCCCAGGCAAGAGAGTGAGACTCTGTCTCAAAAAAAAAAAAAAAAAAAATTTAAAATGCCCTAACGGATATTCAATTATTGGTTAAGTAAAAAGTAGTTCCAGATAGAGACCATACTTTGTAAAGGCTTAAGTAGATATTTTCTTTAAGAAAATAAAAAATATTGCACCCATTGAACAGAAAATGACATACTAAGCAAAAAGAAACCCAGTAAGCCTGTTTTATTAACAGTCTCCTCAAGAAAATGCTTCAGGCCGGGCAAGGTGGCTCACGCCTGTAATCCTAGCACTCTGGGAGGCCAAGGTTTGGGAGGATTGTTTGAGCTCAGGAGTTCGAGACCAGCTGGAGCAAGAGTGAGACCCCATCTCTACTATAAATAGAAAGAAATTAGCCAAACAACTAAAAATAGAAAAAATTAGCTAGGCACGGTGCCTGTAGTCCCAGCTACCCGGGAGGCTGAGGCAGGAAGATCGCTTGAGCCCAGGAGTTTGAGGTTGCTCTGAGCTAGGCTGACGCCACAGCACTCTAGCCCGGGCAACAGAGTGAGACTGTCTCAAAAAAAAAAGAAAAAAAGAAAATGCTTCAGAGAAGCAACCTTCAGTGGGACCATTACTTGCAGAGAGTGACAGCTTGAATTCCTCAAACTTCACTGAAGTATGTACAGACCCATTGTGGGGAAAAAAGTGTTTTCTCGTAATTTGTGGAATGAAAACAGGTAACACAGAGCCATGATTTTCATGCCAGAAGCTTGAATGGAGTTAGGAATACTGTAGTACCTTTGGCAATCATGAAAGTCTTCCCTAGGACTGTTTTTGCAAGATCAGTGTTGATTATTGTCCAAAGGTCAGATATGTACATTTATTTGCTTATGCCTAGTAACCTGGAATGTGCTTCATTTCTTTATAGGTTCTTTTTTCCCCCAATATTAGAATAAATTCCTAGCCATTAAAAAGACTTTCATTGATTTATTCAACAAATAATTATTGAGGGCCTGCTATATGGCAGACACTGTGGACTCAGGACTACAACATTAAACAATTAGTTTCTAGAGAAATAGCTTCATTGAACAATTGTTGAGTATAGTATTTATAAACTTATAGAAAATACCATTTTCCCATTAAAAAAAGTGGCCATTATGTGTAATCCAGTTATACTGGCAGTCTTTGAAGAGCCTGAATTCTTTCAATGTTTTCTTTTAACTCCAAATAACTCCGGAGTTAATTAAGATAATTTGATCATCAAGAAGCAGCAGGACAAACGGCTGGGCGCAGGGGCTCAGGCCTGTAATCCGAGCGCTTTGGGAGGCCGAGGCAGGAAGATAGCTTGAGACCAGGAATTTGAGTTTGAGGTTGCAGTGAGCTACATGGTGCCACTGCCCTCTAGCTCAGGGTACAAAGTGAGACCTTGTCTCAAAAAAAGAAAAGAAAAGAAGTAGCAGGACGAGAAATTCTTAACAACCAATTTACCAGTAAGTAAGCATAATCTGTCAAGCGTAATGGTGTGACTAGTGACTTCACACATTAGCATTCCACATTTTCTTCTTAGCCAAGGTCAAATACATAACAATAATAATAATGACAATATGGTGGGAGGAGGGGTACCTGTCAATTTATAAGGCATTTCCACATGTCTCATCTCATATAATCCACACTTTTGTTATCCCCATTTTATTGTGAGGAAACTCATTAATTGTCACCAAGTGTCTAATTATTAATAATAAATGGAGAAGTTAGGACTGGAATCCAACTCTTCTGGTGCTAAGGTTTATATTGTTTCTACATAGGTAGATAAAGAAACTTAAAAATATATATATTCTTTCTACTGAGTCATGTGTTTAATGATTAGAAAATAATAGGCTTTAAGCAAATTCCCTACAGATACACCTGAGTTAGCATAATTTAAAGTACCAGCTGATCCTTATTTTAAAATCTCCCAAGGCAAGTTCTGACTAACACACATTAAAAGGTATGGCCTTTCTTAGGAATTTGGTTTGGGGATTCTCTAACGATAGCAAGTAATTGAGGGTACCTGGGTCACAGTTGGGAATTTTTTTCTTTGGTTCTTGATTATAATTTATTCTTAAGTAGTTAGCAATGTGTTTGATATTTGTGGCCAAGTGAAACTCTTCAACCCTCAGACAAATATATGATTTCACATATATTAAATATCCAGAATAAATATATTCAGCAAATGTTCTCTTACTACTGCTTTGCCTACAAGAAAGAGTCACATAGTGTTAGCCCAGTGACAATGCATGCTGAATCTCTGTACCACAGCCAAATTCTGTTGGTAGAAAGTGTTCATTTGATCATTTCACAAGCTTAGAAAATTTCTTACTGGGAATCCTAGGGGTGCAGGCAGGAGGAAGGTGAAGTTGGGTGGTAAACTTTGAAACCTAGATTCAAAAAGCACTTCCATGTGACCTCAAAAAAGTTATTCTCTCTGCAGATCAGCTTCCTTACCTGTAAAATGGTATTAGTAATTCCTAATTCCCAGGAGTTGCTGGATCACATATATTAATGTGTCCGAGTGCCAGGCTTTGAGCCCTCTGCCTCTCCCTCAGACACAGGTAAACTGCTCATCCAGGTACTTGATCCCCAGATAGAGACTGTCTGCCAGGGCCTGCTGAGCTGCTTACTGTGGTACCAAGCTTTGAGCTGCTAGGGCTGGGAGCCATGACTCAGTGGGAGCCCACTGGTAAGAGAAGTGGTAGTAATGTGAAGGGCAGGGCTTGCAAAAAGAATTTTAAATAGAACCTGCTGCTTAGGGTCCTTCCAGAGCAATCTGGGGATGAACGAGTTCTTAAGGGAACCTAGTGGCTCAAGCCAGAACATTGGGAGAGTCAGATAGCGTTTTACCTTTCCTTGTGGCTATGGAAGTGATTCTAGAGTTGGCACTCAAGTCTACATCCTCTCCTTCCTCATCTTGATCACATGAAGGCTCCCTACTGACAAATCCAGTATTTTTTTAAGACACAGGTCTCTCTTTGTTGCCAGGCTGGAGTGCAGTGGCTACTTACGGGTACAATCACAGCGCACTACAGCATTAACTCCTGGGCTCAAGGAATCTTTCTGCCTCAGCCTTCTCAGTAGCTGAGAGTACAGGCAGGCACCACTGTGCCAGGCTGATTTTTAAAAGTTTTTGTCTCTGTTGTCATTATATGGGAGTTCAATATTATTTACAGAAGAGGTTGAAATCATTCCATCAAAGACTTAGCAAAAAACTAAGGGGCAGAGACTGGTCTGGGGAGGGTTAGTCAGCCCCTCACTCACTCTATCATCTTTGTTTAGTTCACAAATAGTCAATTTATCCTCAATGTTCAGAATAATGTCTAGTACCTAGTAAGCAATCAATAAATATTTGTTTAGTGAATGAGTAAATTATTACCATAGTTTCTCTGTTGAAATTTCCATTTTTCTAATTTTAAACTATTATGAAAAAATGCTTCCAGTTAAATATTTTGCATTTTTTTTCTTTTTTTGTTGAGACCTGGTCTTACTCTGTTGCCCAAGTTGGAGTGCAGTGGCACATTCATAGCTCACTGCAACCTCCCGAACTCCTGAGCTCAAGCGATCCTCTTGCCTCAGCCTCCCGAGTAGCTGGGAATACAGGCACGTGCCACCACACCTGGCTAATTTTTTAATTTTTTGTAGAGACGGGGTCTCATTATGTTGCCCAGGCCAGTCTCAAATTCCCAGTCTCAAGTGATCCTCCTACCTCAGCCTTCCAAAGTACAGGGATTATGGACATGAGCCACTGCACCCACCCTTGTATACCTCTTTTTGAACACTTGTTTATCTGTAGATATGAAAAAGTGAAATTAGAATGTCTAAAGCAGTGTTTTTAATTGTAATCAACATTACTTTGAAGATACTTATTTAATTTTAATATTTTCAAACACACCCCACCCCAGATAGCTATACTGATTTATACTTCTACCAAGACTATCCACTTTACCACAAAACTGGTATTGTTGAACTTCAGTTTTGGCCAGTGTGTGGGAAATGGCTCTCTCCGTTGTTTTGCTTTACATGCCAGCAATCATCAGTACTGTTAAGCATCCTTTTTATTTTTATTTTTATTTTTTCAGATGCTAATCTTATCCAGAAAAATCATCTTTTTTATTTAGTCATTCTTATTTTATTATTTCCTCATCTATGTATTGCTTATTTATACATTTGCTCACTTCTCTATAAAGTAATTTGGCTTTTTCTTATATATATTTTTTCACTGTCTATTCCAGTGAGTATATCACAGTGTCCACTATATATGTTTTCTCTCTTTCTTAACTTTATTTATGGTATTTTTGTCCTATGAAACATTCTAGCCCATGCCTTCACATCCTCTACATAGAAATGGAAGAATAATGACCCTGTAAACACCTTGTCTATTCCCATTTGGTAGCATCAAATCCAACTGATTCAAGTCTTACCCTCCCTTTACAGGCAATATAGTGTGCTAATCAGAAGCATAAACTCCAGAACCAGACTGCTTATGTTCAAGCAAAGGTTTTGCCACTTACTGTGTAACCTTGGGCCAGCTGCTTAACTCCTGTGGGACTCACTTGCCTTCTTTGTGAAACAGGGGTAATAACAGTATATACACTTCATAGGGCTGTCGTGAGGATTAGATGCGTTAATATATTTAAAGAGCTTAAAGTGGTATTTTGTGCATAGCAAATACTATACATTCCTTCTCTCTTTTGTCCTTACTATTTATTTCCTCACTATGCCTTTGCTTGACTATTGGCCCTTATAGAAACTGCTAGTCCAACACTTGGCAATATTTCATGCCATTATTTTAAATGACTTCAGACTAATACAAATACATCCAAATAAAATAGTTTCCATTTTAAAGATGTTACATCAATTTTGTTTTGAGATGTGTCAACAGAAACCTGTGTTTCTTTTCTATCTAAATGTTTAAAATGTCCTTCAATCAATTAACAATAGAGTGGAAGTCAGGCTATCTGGTTTAATTTTTCTCTTTATATTGCTATCTTCTGTTTCCACTGCTTTTCACTTATTTGGAGCTTAGCTTTTTTATCTGCAAGATATCCTTAGGACGAACTTATTTAGAATGTGCAAGATCTAGATGAAGACCCACCAGATAGGATGCTCTCTGCAAACACACAACTCACTGACTCAACCAACGAGGAAATTGTCCCACAAAGCAGATAGTCCAATGGAGGGCAGAATTCAGGACTTAGCATCTAAGTGATGCCACCGGGACCGGGGCTTCTCCGTCCCTTCACCGGACTAACCGAGTTCGACACCACACGGGGGTCAGGTCGCCAAAGCCGGCTTGCCCGGCAGGGATGAAGGCGATGAGGGCGGCGCGCCACAGGAGCCGGCCCGGGCCGCCTTCTGAGAGGGGTCTCGGCGGCAGCGGCGGCGACGGCGGCGGCAGCAGCAGCGGGCCCCGTTGAATGCGGGGACAGCAGTGCCCACCCAGCCGCGCACCCGGCGCTTCCTGAGGTCCGGGCTTCCGCGGCGCCAGGGGCGCCCGGGCGGAAGTGGCGGCCACCCCGCCGGAAGCGCGCGGCTGTGGCGGAGGAAGCCGACCAGAGCCTTCCTCTCGCTTGTTCTGGGCTGTAGCACCTAAGCCCGGGAAGTGGAGATGCGCAGAGGGAGGAGTCAGCGGCAATGACCCAGGCCTGGACGCCCCCTCCGGCTGAATCGCCGGAGCTGCGTGGTGAGTGGCCTTGGAGCGCCGTCTTCATTGGACCGGGCTAGGGCTCGGAGACCCAGACTGCGGGGCCGCCTCTACTGGTGCCTTGATTTAACCCCGAGATAGGGTGGAAAACCCTAGACACCCTCGGGAGTCCTGACTCCCCACGAATGTCTCCTGAGGAGGGACGTTTTACCCAGTCTGTGTGGAGGCCGGGGGTGGGGGCGGGGGGGGCCGGTAACCCAGGCCCATCCTCGGGGGAACCTGAAATGCTTCACATCCCCTGTGAGCAGCCTCTCATGCATCACACCGTGGTGCAGTGGGTACTCCATCAGCTGGGGAGAAATGCTTGTTGTTGGAGCTCTGATATTCTTTCCTGTGGGTTCCATTTTATCTCTGTCAGTTTATGGCCTTAAACGTGAATTTGAAGAATTTTCCTTACTTAGCAATATTGGGAGGGAGATAATTTTGTTCAGCTCTGTTTAGAGGTGGCTCTGCCCCCTGGGAGGCGTAGGACCCTGCAGCTCCTCTAGGTTTGTGTCTTTTTCAGTGAGATCACTAATGTAGGTAGGGAAGGCTCAAATTAGGTACTAGGAGTGAAGGAACACAGACGCCAATAAAAGTTCGAATTTGAAGAATTTCTCTGGTATACTTTCCATCCTACGGCTTCTGGCCTATGAGCTGGTTCAGGCAAAAACCGAGAAGTCTTATACCAGTGGAGCCACAAGGAGGCAAAGCTGCTCCCACCTTTGGTGAAAAAGGCCTTTAGGAACTCAGGAACTTGAGAAGGCTGAGACCTAAAGATGTGAAGATTCTATTGAGCAGGTACTTACAGAATCCTTTGTGGACAGGAAGGACAAGACTGCCCTGGGTGGGCCCATAGCACCAGGTTCCTTAAGCCCTGTCCCCTCCAGGGGCACTGGCACACTGGCTCCCTCAGACCCATGCCAGCCAACACAGGGTCTCAGCAGTGCCTATCTCCAATCGCCAGCCAACCCAGTTGGTGCTCACACGGTTAGGCATGGTGGCTTACACCTTATAATCCCAGCACTTTGGGAGACCGAGGCTGGAGGATCAGGAGGATGGCTTGAGGCCAGCTTGGGCAACAGAGTGAGATCCTGCCTCTACAAAAAAAATTTTTAAATTAGCTGGGTATGGTGGTATGCACCTGTATTCTCAGCTACTCAGGAGGCTAAGCCCAGTGGCTGGAGTGAGCTAGTTGTGGTGATACCACAACTGCTAGGCCACTTGTAGTAAGTCCAGGGTAACTGAGAAAAGCTTACTCAAATTTCTTTCAGCAACAGCCCTTATTCTCCAGTCCCACCTCCCCCAAACCCAGCTCACAGTGACCAATTGCATCTTTCCTGCCCAACTGATTCCTTCTTTGGTGTCGACACAGTTTCTACTTCATTCTTCTCTGAAAACTAAAATTGTTTTGGGGTTTCTGATGAGGACTTATCTTACTTCTTTCCATCTCAAATGCCCATGCAGAAGAACAGAATAGGCACTGATTAGAAATTTACTATTAGACAAATGTCTTTTTTTTTTGGAGACAGAGTCTCACTCTGTTGCCCTGGCTAGAGTGCCGTGGCGTCAGCCTAGCTCACAGCAACCTCAAACTCCTGGGCTTAAGCAATCCTTCTGCCTCAGCCTCCTGAGTAGCTAGGACTACAGGCATGC
This sequence comes from Avahi laniger, assembly GCA_963575035.1. Classification (NCBI taxonomy): domain Eukaryota; kingdom Metazoa; phylum Chordata; class Mammalia; order Primates; family Indriidae; genus Avahi; species Avahi laniger. The sequence continues at coordinate 7,471 of CAUYSK010006450.1, forward strand.
GCCACCATGCCTGGCTAATTTTTTCTATATATTTTTAGTTGTCCAGATAATTTCTTTCTACTTTTTAGTAGAGATGGGGTCTCGCTCTTTCTCAGGCTGGTCTCAAACTCCTGACCTCAAGTGATCCTCCCGCCTTGGCCTTCCAGAGTGTTAGGATTACAGGCATGAGCCACCACGCATAGCCCAATTAGACAAATCTTAGCACCCACTCAACCAAAGGGTCTTAGAAATTTGTTCTGCACCATTTTATTCAAAGTACACTAAAGCCCTGCACCCTCAAGGGTGAGAGCTAAATGCATACTCTTGCCCTAAAGTGGGCCACTCTCTGGGATGCACAGGTATTCCCCATCCATTGGGGGCATTCTGCCTCTCAAATGATTCTGCCTCTAGGAGCAGCAGAAGTTAGAGGTAATTAAGTCTTAGTCTAGCTGAGGTTGTAAGCTCATTCCAAAATCTGCCCTGCTTACTCAGAGCCCAGATACCACTGGCCTCCTAGGTCAGTAGGCAGCATCCAATCTTTGATGTAAACCATTCCAGGTTTTTGACTCTGCTTCCCTGCCATTGTCAGCCAGAGGAACTCTTGTCCCTGCTCTGGCCCTGGCTGGTCCTGGTTCCACTCTGGCTCATTTGCTTAAATACTTACCCAGAATACCTCATGTTTAGTGTGTGCCTCCAGCCTGTGCTTGCCAAGGAAATGCCCCCAGAACAGCTTTACCTATTCCTGCCCATCAGTCCCTGGTTGAGCATTGGCACTGTAAAGAACCAGCTTTTGTTTTTGTTTATTCCGTTTTGTTTGTGTTTCTTATTCCATTGGCTTCTGCTTTAACCTTTTATTTCCTTTAAAGTTTATGTTTCTTGAAGATTATTCTGTTTTCTCTCTAATTTTTGGAGTTGAACGTTACCTCATTTATTTCAATTTTTCCTTCTGATAACTGCACTAAAAGGAGGGTCAACACTTTCCCAGCCAATGCCCCATCCTCTCAGGCACCCCTCTCTGGCACTCTTAGAAACATTGCCAAGTTGACAGCAGTCTCATCTGCCAGGTTCAGACTTTAAACTACAGGTCTACTCTTCTAGCTGCCCTTTCTCTTAGATTATCAGACCTCTCCACCACTCCTGGCCTTCCTCTTTTCCAGGACTGCCAATGAAGAATTGTGTCTGTTACTTTGTAATATAAATATCCCACTCTTGAAATTCCCATAGGCTTGTTTTGCCATAGAAAGACAATGTTGCTTTTTATTCATCTTCTTTTAACGTCTTGGCAATTGACTCCACTGGTTAGGCCTCCATGCCTTTTTCATGCTTATTTTATGATTCATTTTATATTATTTTTTAAAGAATTGTGGCTTTCCAAATTTGGTCATTTCCTACTTCCAAGAGTTGATCCCAAAGTTAGCCACCAGATGGCGCTTAATCTTACCTTAATTCTATTCCCAGCCAGTTTTTTCAAAGATAAAGTGTAAAGGCCTTTTGTCTCAGTTTTTAGGCTGATTTCCAGAGCACATTTCCTGTAGATAACCATATTTAGAAAGGGAAAGGGCAAAAGGAAAAGCTGTTAGGCTTATCTATCTGCATGATTTGGCAAAACTATTCAAAGAGGCAAGACCTACAATCCATTTGAGTAGCCAGTGAGAGAATTCTGTACCCACTCCCAGCCTTATCCTGCAGTCAGACCACAGCAAAATGTGTCCGGAAATAAGAGATACTTTTTCTTGTTTGGTCCTAAATGAATTCATTCGATTTTTTTTTAAAGCAGTGAAGGAAAAATTCAGAACTCCAAAAAGTCACTATATAGTTTACATAAGATGAATATTGGTAATAATTAGATATTAACCACACTGATTACTTAGTTCTCTGCCCTTGAGGACCTCTTTTCATGAACTATATCAAAATTCAGAATTATGAAGAAAAAGAGAAGCTGATGATAAAGAGACCTGTTGCCCTCATTTATACCTGAGATAATGGATAGTATTACTAATTTTTTTTTCTGTACTTCAATGGATACAAACAGACAGTATCACTTATAAACTTTTATCAATTAAACACTGAGAATCACGCCTCTTGTATTTTCTAAAAATAATTACAAAGATGACCATACAGAATTTCTCGTGCCAAAGAACAATATATAAATATTTTAAAGACCAAATGGTGGTTTCAGGATTTACTGCCCTACAAGACATGCAGTTCTACCACTAGGATTGCTCCCAAATCATGGAAAAAACGATGGCCCCCATTAAGGGGGGTTAGAAATGCCAAGATTGTAGCAAAAGTTGGAACAATGAAAAGTTTTAAAGAAGTGAGTTTGATATAGACAATATACTATGAATAGTTAAGGCTGAAAATCCGTAAGAGTGCCCAGAAAATATATTGCTTACCAAAGCAATAAGGAATGTGCTGGTGAGAAAGTCACCAATACCGCTAAGTTCAGTAAGTTCAGTTGTGCCTCTTTTCTGTGGGCCAGGGCTGACAATAGCAGCTGTCATCATAAAACTATGGTCTCTGATAGCAATCTGCATGACAGGAACTCTCCCTCAAACAGTAAAGGCCAGGGGATACCACTCAACCCTCAGATGGGAGGAAGACACAATCATCACAAAAAAGAGGCACTGTCCCAGGGTCAGCTTCACAGGGGAACCTGACTACTAGAGAGTTATAGAAATGGTTAATGAAACATGGTGTCTTTAGGGGCAAACTATCTGGGCAGCCAACAAAAGTACTACTTAATTTGTCCATCAAAGAATTCAAGGCTGGGCCGGGCCCCGTGGTTCATGCCTGTAATCCTAGCTCTCTGGGAGGCCAAGGCGGGCGGATTGTTTGAGCCCAGGAGTTCGAAACCAGCCTGAGCAAGAGCGAGACCCCGTCTCTACTAAAAATAGAAAGAAATTAATTGGACAACTAAAAATATATAGAAAAATTAGCCGGGCATGGTGACGCATGCCTGTAGTCCCAGCTTCTCGGGAGGCTGAGGCAGGAGGATCGCTTGAGCCCAGGAGTTTGAGGTTGCTGTGAGCTAGGCTGACGCCACGGCACTCACTCTAGCCCGGGCAAAAGAGTGAGACTCTGTCTCAAAAAAAAAAAAAAAAAGAATTCAAGGCTGGATGATTAAGAAGACAGGGGCAGTAAGTAAAAAGTTCTGCTTCCTTGCCTAGTTTTCAGACCTGAAACTCAATGACTGAAGGAGAGGACAGATCCAAGGAGGAAAGACCTAGCAATACTGTAGCAGTACATGGTAACGATCCCCACATCCTTCCCCCAAAGGAGCCTATAGTAATTTTCTTCAGGTAATGTACACTGGGAAAAGAGAATTACCCAAATGTTATAGACTACTGGACACAAGGTCCCAGTTAACATTGATATCTATAGACTCACAACATCATCATGACTCCCCTCTTGGAGGACATACAGCAATCAGGTAGTAAATGGAGTCCTGGCCAAGATCTAGCTCACAGTAGGTCCACTGGTTCCATAACCCACTTGGTGATCATTTCCCCCAGCTCCCAAATATATAACTGAAATAAAGATTCTTGGGAGCTGGCCTGACCCCAACATTGATGCCACTCCTGTGGGGAAATTAGAGTGGGGAAGGCCTAACAAAACCCTCTAAAACTGCCCCCACCATTTTCCTGACCAAGACCAAATTAAGGCCTGGAAGCAGTGGCTCACACCAGTAATCCTCGCACTTTGGGAGGCCAAGATGGAGGATTGCTTGAGCTCAGGAGTTCGAGACCAGCCTGAGCAAGAGCGAGACCCCGTCTCTACTAAAAAAATAGATAGAAATTAGCTGGACAACTAAAAATATATATAGAGAGAAAAAATTAGCCAGGCATGGTGGCGCATGCCTGTAGTCCCAGCTACTCGGGAGGCTGAGGCAGTAGGATCGTTTCAACCCAGGAGTTTGAGGTTGCTGTGAGCTAGGCTGATGCCACTGCACTCTAGCCCAGGCAAGAAAGTGAGACTCTCAAAAAAAAAAAAAAAATGATGACTCAAACTTGGACTGACATGCTGGCCTTCGATATCCTAGCAAAAATTCCCTTTTGCAAAATGTTAAGGTATGTTAGAGAAACAGCCATTTTAAGCAACAGAAACCGGGGTCCCATACAAGTAGACGGACGGCAAGGCAGGCATTCCTAGGGAACAAGTGGTACTGGGCAGGAGAAGAGGATGACACACTCAACATGCTGGAGTGGAGGGAGAGGGGATTTTATCCAGGATCACGTGGGATAAGTGGAAGGACAGGCTCAGGTTTCCAACAGGCAGCGTTTCTCAAGGACTGAACAGTTCCATTTCCTTTGGCAAGAATTCCTCCAATTATTGGAATCTCCCGTATAGACTAAGCTCCTCCCCTGGAAGAACTCTGAACTTTGCAAATTTTCGAAGTTAAACATACTCTATTACACTCCTTAACGAGGAGAGTGAGGGAGGGGTTTAGAAGAGACAGGACGTAGTCGGTAAAGAGGTTAAATGAATGGAGAGGCCGAGTGTGTATTGAGCTCCTTGCCAGGAATTGCCGACTTGAGGCTGACTCCTTCCCCTTCCAGGGTCCGCAGGACTGGACTTCACCTCGGGTGAACCTACCTGGGAGGCCCCCTTGTGCTAGTGAGAGAAACGGCAAGAAAAGGCAGCACGCGGAACCCTGGAGGGCTGCCCGGTGTCTCCGACAGCGCGCGGGGCCGCGGGGAGGGCTCGGGGTTGCAGCCTGCGGGCGGGGAGGGGCGCAGCGAGAACTCGCTCACGAATAGTGCGTTTTGGGGGAGAAACTGGGGATTGCGTTTCCTTCAGGAGAAGAATGCTCCACGAAGACGCCGCAGACTCTCGGCCCTTCTCCGGTCCCGTGGTGCGCACGGCAGCCGCCGGCTATCGAAGGGAAACGACGCTTCGGGACCAGACACGGAGTTCGAAGTGCGCTTCCGGGAAGAGCGCGCTTTTCAGGATTTATTTCAAAGGGAATCGCGGACTGCGGAGTTGGAAGGCGGAGTGATGGGACTCAGCTAGATGAGGCCCCCGCAAGCCGCGCGGCCACCGGGACTGCGCTGGAGTCCCGGGCGCCGCCCCCGATGGGGAGCCTCGCTCCTGCACTTCTGCGCCAGTCGCTGGGGCGCTGGGCTGGGCGCGGCACCGAGGACCACCTTGACCGGCGAGGAGCGCAGAAGGACGCAGGGGCGGAGGGGGGTAGAGACCCACAGGGTTCCCCACCTACACACTCAGTGCGGACCCCCACAAGGACCCCATGGGTCTCCTCTCTCGGGCTGTTGGAGGCGCCGGCGTCCGGACCACGGACTCCCAGAGGATGACGGTCACCACCCTGCGGTCCGGCCTGGCCCACTTGAAGCAGGACATGGCTCAGGTTCCATGAATGGGACCGCAGCTTGGTTTGGGCCTGAGGGGCGAGAAAGTATGAGAGGGGGCGAGGGGAGGTTCCCTTAAGGATCGATCCCAGGAGGGCTGGAACACGTCCACCTGACTCCACACGTGGCCAAGAAACAGGAAGAGCGACCTTGGGGCGCAACACCCGCCATCCCGTCCCACCCCTGACCACCCCCCCGCCTCCACCGTGGGAACAACACAGGGGCAGTGGAGTGAGCAGGTGGGACCTTGGGCTGGCTCCCCACCTTCTCTCCCAGTCGGATCCACTTACTTCTTGGTGCTCTCTGCATTCTTCTCGCGTTAAATATCATCCCTTTGCAGACTCTGGATTCACAGCTTTAATCCCAGCCTCTCCTCCCCATCCCATCAGGCTTCCGTTTAACTAACCTTGAAGGAACCCCCACCCCCGTCCTCCAGCCCATACACCTGCTACATCGAAGGTCTGCTCCACAGCAGTTCAAGGCTATCCCATCCTTCTAGATTTTCAGGCTCCAAACCTTGGAATCCTCCCGATTTCTCTGTCTCCCCACCCTGCTCTCCTTTCGCACTTGCTGATCTCTCTTTCTTCCCAGCTTTGTAGCTTGCTCCCTGTTCCACTTTCCTCATCACCTCTGGTCTCTGGGTTCCCAGTTTAAAATCACAACTTCATCCTTCTTCCTGCTTTTCTCCACGTTACATTCTCACACCTCCAACTGTGTATTGTACTCAGTAATCTTGCATAATTAATTAGGACATTAATGCATCTGTTTCCCGTCATCACCACTAGACCCACTAAAATATGAACACAGGGACTCCTTTCCCCACCCCACCCCCTGCATCTAGAATCTGCTTTGCACATAGAATGTGCTCCATAAAAATTTGCCGAATGAAAGAAAGGGCACAACTCAGGATTCACTCACCCAGTGTGGCATCCATGAGCCCTGTATGCAGGTAAGATGATAGGGGGTCGGCCAAATATTGAAAGTGAAAAAGAATCAGTTCACCTCTTTGGTTTGCAAATGTCTAGGACACTAAGACCTTTAAGCCAGTAGGAAAATCAGGTCTCCTTGGAATTAAGTCCGGCGCTGCCTGATCCCAGACTCCCAATTTGCTGTTGTTGTCTGGCTGGTCCTCAGCATGGGTCATTCATCTCCAATTGATTCAAACAAGATTTTGAGAAAACACAAACCTTTTCCTTCATCCTCCATTTCAATCGTACCTACACACAATTTTGAATAAGCATTTTAAAATCAACACTATGCTGTGCAATTTTGGTGATTAGTATATTTAGCTCCACTTCATTTTTAAAAATTGCTTATCCATATATCCATTAAGATACTTGCAAATCCTCCAGTTTTTCATTATTTTAATGATTCTGAAAACGTTCTGGAACATGCGTGCCTGGACCTTTTTGGAATTAAACAGGATTTCTAGAGACAGAATTGTGTGTACAATGTGGATCTACCTTTAATATGTCATCCTGGATGGTGTAAAATGAACATTCTATTACATTTAAAGCAAATTGTAGAACACTATATAATTTGGAGCTATATATAATACACATTTTTAAAACTGTATTAGATTCATCTATGTATATGTTTTGTAAGATTCTGAAATGAATCAAAATACAGTCATGTGTTACTTAACAATGGGGATACATTCTGAGAAATGTGTTGTCAGGCAATTTTGTCATTGTAAGAACATCGTAGTGTGTACTTACCCAAACCTAGACGACATAGCCTACCACACACCTAGGCTATATGACATAGCCTATTGTTCCTAGGACACTAAACCTGTGCAAAATGTTACTGCACTAAATACTGTAGGCAATTGTAACGCAATGGTAAGCACTGTACTTTTATTAATGTATAACTGGCAGCGGCAATGCAGGTTTCTTTACACAGCATTTCCACAAACGCATGAGTAGCATGTTGTGCTACTGTGTTCCATTGGGCACGACTAGACAATACAAATTTTTCAGCTGTTATTATCTGATGGGACCACCCTTGTATGTGTGATTTGTCATTCATTGACTGAAAAGTCATTATGAGGTACATGACTATATCTACACAGGAGTACTATTCAGCTGTAATAAAGATGGAAATCCTGTTATTTTTGATACCATGGATGAACATGAAGGACATTATGTTAAGTGAAATAAACCAGGCACAGAAAGACAAATACCACATGACCTCACTTATATGTGGGTGTAAAGAAGGGGAACTCATAGAAATAGAGAATAAAATCATGGTTGCCAGAAAGTAAAATGCTGGAGGAATTGGGGAGATGTTGGGCAAAGGACACGAAATTTCAGTTAGACAGGAGGAGTAAGTTCACACACACACAGAAACGCTTAAGGAGGGGAGTCACTGGGAAGAGGTTATAAAGGAACTTCTGAGGTGCTTGTTGACAATAGGCTTTTTAATGTAGATGCTTGTTACACAGGTGGTCGAGTTGTAATAATTTATTGAGCTGTACATTTATGTTTTGTTCATTTTCCTACTTGTGTATATTTTACTATAAAAGTTTTTAAAGATAATCTCATTTCTCAGAAGGACCAAGTATCAAAAAAAAACCCGCAAAAACCCATTTTGCAAGAAATTCATCCTATTAATGCAAATGTCCTCTCACATACACTGCTTATAATAGCAAAAGGTTAGAAATTACCTAAATGCCCATACTGAAATCAGTAAAATGAACCATATAACATCTATACACTATCACAATATTCAGCGTTTTTACTTTGCTTTTTAATTTTTATTTTTTCCCGATCAAATAACTCAGGTTGTATTATTTAGCATTTTTAATGACTCAATAGTATATATACTGATATAGAATAATCTCCAAGGGAAAATTATCTCATATCTTGTATAAAAATATACAAATGTATAAAATATCTTATCACATATTAAAGTACACCTGTGCACACATAAAATATGCATATATAGACATAGAATCTCTATTTGGATATTTTGGGATCTTGTAGTGCAAAAAAGTAAGATGTACTCATAACAAAAGATGAATACAAATTGAAAGGACACAGGAGACAATCTGGAAGATTCCCAACCTGAAAGAAATAGCCAAAGCTGGAAGAAGTTGAGCAACAAAAATAAATAATGATAGTGTTGGATTACTCTCCAAAGAATTTATGTATATACACACGCACACACAAAGTCCATGCCAATATAAATAAACTGAATAAGTAAACAGGTGCGAAGCAACAACTATTCCATACAGAAAGATTCCCATTGACAAATGTAAAAGGAATGAGAGATAGATAATCACCACTGGTGATTCAGTAAGACCAGATCCAAAAATCAAAACCAGCCAGGTGTGGTAGCTCATGCCTGTAGTCGTAGCACTTTGGGAACCCGAAGCAGGAGGATTGCTTGAGGCCAGGAGTTTGAGGCTACAGTAAGCTATGGTGACACAACTTTACTGTAGCCTGGGCAACAAAGTGAGACCCTGACAAAACAAAACAAACAAACAGAAAAAAAAAAAAACACCAAAGGAGGGGCGGAAAAAGAAAAAAAACCACCACTGGAATACCACAGTAATCATTGCCTCAGGCAAAATTCACCCTTGATTCTAAAATTAGTGGGTAATGGTTTAAGCAGAAACAAAATATTGGTATAGCCTAATATCTCCCCCATAATGCTTAATAACTCCAAATGGAAAAATCATAGGTTTACAACAAAGAATGCAGGCAAGTGGTTTCCTAGCCCAGTGATCAAGTATTGGTGCTACATCACCAGTAGCACACACTGACATCACCTATCCCGTGATACAATGTACTGGGAAGAGCACAATCACATCGTCTTTGTGACATCATTCCCAATAATGTATAACTTCAATCTAATTCTGACAAAACATCAGACAAACCCAAACTGAGGTACTCTCTACAAAATAACCTACTAGAATTCTTCAAAAGTGTCAAGGCCATGAAAGACAAGGAAAGACTGAGGAACTGTCAAAGATGAGAAGACACCAAGGAGGCAAGAAAACTAAACTTAATGTGGGACCCCAAACTGGATCCTGAAACAGAAAAACTAACTTAGTGTAAAAAACTGGCAAAATCCAAATAATTGTTTAGTTTTGAAAAATGTTCTATGGTTATATGAGATGCTAACATAAGTAGAAGTTGGGTGCAGGGCATATTGAAACTCTGCATCATTTTTGCAATTCTTTTGTACGTCTAAAATTAACTGACAATAATAAATGCAAGAAATAAAAGTACAGTGTATGAAATATTCTGCCACACATTAAAATACATACATATAAAATATGCATATACAGATCTGACATAAAAATCTCTTTTTGGGTAGAGTTGGATGACTGAGAGCCATGAATATGAAGGAGGCTTACTTTTCTTCACCTACCCTTTGTAGCCTCTGAATTTTCTACAGTGTACCATTTCAAAACTAAAATTTTAAGTAAAATTTAAGTTGGGGACATAATGAGTGAGTTGCTAGACTTTACTCAGCCTAATCTTTGGCTCAAGTTTCACAGAATTGGACTGTGAAACAAGGTCCAGTTTCCTTCATCAGCCACTGGTCTGAGATGGTTTTTCTTTTGGGGTCTTATAAAATTACTAAAACCCAAAGAAAGTATAAACATATTTCCTGGTAGCATTTTTGCAATTCTGGGAACATATATAACACATTGCATCCCAGTCAGGTATTAAAATCAACATAGAGATAATGAAGAAACGATTTTAAAGTCATGATATTAGCATTTCTTTAACTGGTTTTAATGAAACTGATATAATCTGTTTTGTATTCACTATAATAGTAAAGGGGCAACATAACAAAAGGGTGTAGATTCCAATCCCGACTTTGCCACCTGGTTGTGTGACTATGTGCAAATTGCTTAGTTTCTCTGTGCCTGAGTTCCAAGGGAATAATCAGAGGGCCTATCCATGGGGTTATTTTGAATATTGAATAAGAGGACATACCTAAAGCAGAAAAGTACCTAGCACTTGAGTAAGCTCTTAAATGTTAATATTTTTAAGATCTTCTAGCTACTTTTAAAAGTGTTTAGCATTTAAGAGAATCTAATATATGTGATTTAAATTTTACAAGTTTCATTCAGTATGTCCAATTGTTAAAAAAAATGAGCCAATTATATTTGTAAGTCCATAAGTTTTGGGTTATTAGTTATGAAAGTAGGTAAGTACTTAGTGTTTTTTTATTAGAGAAATGTTAATTAGTGGACATAGATTAAGGAATCAGAAATCAAACAAGATATAAATAGAAGTATTCTCTTTAGGCAGATTGAGTCTCTCCATAAAACTCTCTGAATCCTCACCCTTCCTGCCTCCTGTTACTACTTATGCTCCTGTTCCTACCAGAATCTGCTCCCTCCACCATCGCTCCGGATTATGTCCCCTCTAGCTCTCACTAGGGCGGATTATGTCCCCTCTAGCTCTCACTAGGGCACGAAGGCTTTAGTTATCTCCTTCTACCTCTAGATTGTCAGCCTCTCCCTCCCACTGCATCACCCCTGCCCTCCCCCCACACCCCGACCTCTCTACAGCAAGTAATAAGCTCCCTCTTCAGCCTCTCGTTTCCAGCTATTTCTTTGTTCCCTATCTCATCTAAAATTATCCAGCCTTTTCCATCCAGGAGCATCAGTTCTACTTACCAAAAAAGCCCACTTAGACATGTTCCACACACAGCCCCATTTAAATTCTTCAACTCACTCCAATCTGTCATCGAAGAATCTCACTCCTGCAACTGAACTGCTCCTGCTAAAGCTAACAATGAGCTTTTGTGGTACGCAAAACAGGGAGCAAATTTCTGTCCTCATCTGACTGTACTGTTGGGCACAATCCCCCATGACACACAACTCCCTCCTTGACACTCTGCTCTTACTGGTAGGGACCCAGGCAAGAAAGAGGAGTGTGGATTGTGGATCTATAGCAGTGGGGTGGGGTTGAGGAATTTTCCAAAAAAATTTCACACACACCCCCAAACACTGTGATGAGCCAAAACTACTAATTTTTTTCTTTTCTTTCTTTTTCTTTTTTTTTGTTAAAGAGACAGAGTCTTGCTCTGTGGTCCAGGCTGGAATACAGTGGCAAGATCATAGCTCACCAGTTGGTCCGAGTGTAGTGGTGGTTACAGCTAATTGATCACAACCAGTTACAGATTCCTTTGTTCCTTCTCCACTCCCACTGCTTCACTTGACCAGCCTTTAAAAAAAAAAAATCATAGCTCACCATATGCTATGATCTTCAAAATCCTCGGCTCAAGTTATCCTCCTGCATTGGCCGCCCAAAGTGCTAAAATTACAGGCTTGAGCCACCACTCCTGAAAAACAATTTTTTTAATTTCTTTTTTTAAAGGCAGAGTCTCACTCTGTCACCCAGGCTGGAGTGCTGTGGTATGATCATAGTTCACTGTAACCTTGAATTCCTGGGCTCAAGGCATCCTCCTGCCTCAGCCTCTGGAGTAGCTTGAACTACAGGCAGGTGCCACCACACTTGCCTAATTTTTAACATTTTTTTTTTTTGTAGAGACAGGAGTCTCCCTATGTTGGCCAGACTGATCTCAAACTCCTGGCCTCCAATGATCTTCCCACCTTGGCTTCCCAAAGTGCTGCGATTACAGGTGCAAGCCACCATGCCCAGCCCTGAAAATGTTTTTTCTCTTCCTCTTCTTATCCTGGAAGAAACACTCAACACAAAACTAATGCAAATTATTTATTATAAAATCATTGGCACTTCACTTACAAGCTGGAGCTTGCAATAACTTAAACCATTACAGAATTAAGAACACCTGCCCCCTGCGCCCTCTCCTTATCCCCATCTTTCCTTTCGTGGCACAAACAGAAGTGGGGACCTGCTGATCTCCAGGCCAACAGTCCTTCTGCAAGCAACACCATCGTGATCCTGAGATCCCGCCAGAACCCAACCTTAAAGGGAGCGCCTGGAGGCCGACGCAGAACTTTGCAGCCTCCTGACTCCTGCTCTGGCTAAAAAGAAAACAGCTGGTCGGGTGCGTGCTTTGTAGAGATGACCTTAGCGCAGTGATTTTCAGACTTTGGCATGCATCAGAATCACCTGGAGGGCTTGTTAAAACACAGGTTGCCGTGTTCCTCCTCCCCCCAACCCCGGGGTTTCTGATTCTGAGTATGGAGTGGACACTGAGTTTGCATTTTTAACAAGTTCCTAGGTGATGCCGATTCTGCTGGTCGAGGGGATGCAGTTTGAGATTCGCTGTCCTAGTGTATGTAAGTGACCAGGCTGTCCCACAAAAGCGATTCGGTGGAAGACGGTCCCCTAGAGGGGCTGCCCTAGTGATTTCTAGGGAACTTCTAAACCTGGAGTGCACGAATATACTAGATTTTCCACCTTTGGATCTGGCCACAGTCTCCCTTCCCAGCCACATGTCGCTCATTCTACTGAAAAGCCAGGAAACACACTTTAGACTTAGTGATTGTTTGTTTTTAGAACTGTCTCAGGCCTTCAGACTAAGGAACTGGAGTGATCCTAAAAGATGCGGGAAGCGAACCTCACCTTTCCGGGCCCCTGGGTGAATGCAGCTTTCCCTATCGGGGCCCCCAAAACCGCTCACCTCGATTTCTGCGGATGTAAAGTTAGAAAGACATTGTCCCAAGCAGGAGCAGCGCAAGGGTCTGGAAAAATGGCCATCCATAAATGTATATCAGGAATCCGCATCTTGAGATCCTTTCAGTCACGACTAAGACTCCGAACAATCTTCCGAAAACCCTCCGCATTTCTGCGTTCTCGCCTTGGAAAAGAAGAGTGCGCTAAGTCAGAAGCGAGGGCAGCCCCCACCAGCCCGCTCCCGCGTACCGCAGGGCCAGCAGGCAGGAAGGGACCCGATAACGATGGGAGAAGCGAGATTCAGGTCGCGAAGGAGAGGGGTATTCCGGGTTGAGTCATCCCGGACTGGACCACTGTACAGTCTAGGGTTCCAGGAAATTTCAAGGGGCACCGTTTCGAGGCCCGCCCGCAAGGGGAGTACCGTAGGCTGCATGGGACAGGCGGCCTGCAGGACCCCCGAGGGTCTGCGCCCCGGGCTCACTCCCCTAACAAGAACGGAAACATCCAGGAATCGATGTAAAACACCTGTGGGTTCCCTAATAGCTGGTTTGTAGTTTGGATGCGACCAAACTCCGAGAACCGGCGGCCGAGAGGTTCGAAAGAACTGAGCCGCATCCCGCCGCAGGGAAGGGGCAGCGGCTCCGCCGTCCTTTCACGCCGCCTCCGACCCGCCTCTCCCGGCGCGGGCCCCTCGGACTCGCCCCCGACCTAACGATCCCGCCCGCGCTCCCTTTCTTCTGTCCTCTCGACGAGCTTGTAGTTCAGGGATGCTGTCCGTCACCGCCTCTGCCATTCGGTTGCCCCCCTGCGGTCTGAGGGCCCCGCACGCTCCCCACGGCGGCAGAGTTCGCGCGGGGCTCTAGCAACGACGTGTTGGGGCCAACTGGGTCTGGACCAGGGACGTCCGGGAGAGGCTCACTGGGTGACAAATGGTGGGAGCCTGGAAATGGGGGTGCAGCGTGGACGGCTGAAGAATGGAACCCACGTCGCCTCTGAGGATTTCGCTATCCACAGTCAAAGCCCCCAAGTCTTCCGGGAGGCCCTGCGCTTGCTTTCTCCGCGTCCGCGCTCTCCTGCCCTCCTGGGGGACCCGCGACGGCGCGCGGAGCCCCGCGTTGGGGCAGAGGCTAGTGTCGGCCTAAACCGTGACCGCCCTGGAGAAAACAAGCCCTTAACTTGTTTACAGAGAAGGGATTCAACTTGTTTGGAGAAAAGGGAACTTGCACTTGGGTCGAAGGCTCTGTGGCTCCAAGGTCCGAGCCGTCTCTAAGTTGGCAGATTCCGCCTACTCGGGCGTTCAGTTTTACAGGCCCCAACTCGGACACGGAGCGTGATGAACGGAGAGCAGCTACCCGGACGCGGCCGGCTCTCCCGAAACTGCAAGGCAGGTGGGCTCCGCCAGGGCCACCCTCTCCGCTCCGGCACGCTCAGGCGCCCCTGTGCCACGCGAGGCCGGGCCTCTAGCTTCTCCTACCCCAGGTGTCGGGTCACCCTTGGCGATCGCGGGAACCAGCACAGCAGCGGCAGCCGGAGCCGGATGGGTCCGTGAGTAGCCGAGAGCGAGCCCCGATCCCTGTGCTTTGGAACCACCTCGGCGTTTAGATTGGCTCCAGGCTCACCAGCCTCACCCATGCAGGTAAGGGAGTAAATAAACTGGCACTTGTGTGACCATTTATGTTGTGGTTCAAGAGGCTGAGGTACAGATAGTGGTGGGTCACTGCACCCCCCCGACATGTAACTCTGAATTTGGATGGTACCTGGACTGACACATGCGCAGAAGAGGACTGCTGGGGGTGCGGAACAGCCTTCACAACTCGCTAAGGCTGTTGTGAGCAGGGAAGTGGGAACAAATTGGGGAGGCAGTATGTGGGGTACTACCGCCAACCTTGGTTAGAATCCTGATTTGGTCATTTACAAGTTGTGTGATCTTGGGCAATTTATTTATATGAGCCTGAGTTTTCCAGCCTGAAAAGGAACGTAAAAATTAAGTAAATTAATTTAAAAATTAAGTAAAATTTGCTTAAGTAAAATTAATGGATCAAGGTTCAGAACAATCGCAGAATTTTACGGACTCAAAGTGTTTTCAGTTATTTCAAAGTCAAAAGCTAACCACAAAGCAAGGTAGGGCATACTAGCTAGAACGAAGGATATACCCTGAGACCCATGCTAGTTTCATGGAATCTGTGAATGTCTGTCAAGTGTGCATATATAGCTTTCAACAAATTCTCTAAGGCAGTGCTGTTCAATAGATTTTTCTGCAATGATGGAAATGGATATTTGTGTTGTCCAATCTGGTAGCCACTAGCCACATGTGGCTATTGAGCACTTGAAATGTGACTAGGGCCATCAGGAATTGAATTTTTAATTTTACTTAATTTTAGGTTATTTAAATTTTGAGCTTGGAGGTAGACATTCTGAATTTTAAAAATAAATTAATGAAATTTAAATTGCCACATGTGACTAGTAGCTACTGTATTAGAGAGTGCAACTCTAAAGAATTCATTGCCTGCCTCAACCCCCCCCAAAATAATCACAGATTTAGAATTTAGCAATTTTTGTCATAAACATGGAACAGACAATCCACAGCTAAATAATATATTACATTGAAATAGCAATCCTTTCAATATTACTCCCTACTGAATGAATTATAGACCCAGCTTTGCAGAAACATAAGTAGAAAAGCTAAAATGAGGTGAGATGGCATTAGGAAAGTGATGACTGAGGATGTATTTGTCAGCTTTTGCTTTTGTTATGCACATAACAAAGAACCACAAAATCTCAATGGCTTACAACTAAAAAGGTTTCTTTTTCTTTTACTCTATTACTCATCTGTAAGTTGTCATCACTCTTAGACCCAGCGAAAGGAGCAGCCCCATGTAAGACATGCCAGTCTCACAGCAGAGGAGAAGACAAATACATGTGATATTTCTTGAAATGTCTTCACGTTTCATTACCAAGAGTCAAGTTTGGTCATGTGACATAAATGGAGCAGGATGCTTCATATGCTTCTAAAGGGAGGGGCGTCAAGGAAGAAATAAAGAAAAAGAAAACAGACTGCCTGTCCATCATAAAAAATGAGTTAAATATAGCCATGTTTAGTTGTTTTTAGAAAGCAACTAAGAATGAACTAAAACTATATCCATACAATGTTTTATTTATTTATTTATTTATTTACTTATTTACTTACTTACTTACAGAGTCTTACTCTGTTGCCTGGGCTAGAGTGCCATGGTATCAGTCTAGCTCACAGCAACCTCAAACTCCTGGGCTCAAGCGATCCTCCTGCCTCAGTCTCCCGAGTAGCTGGGACTACAGGCATGTGCCACCATGCCTGCCTAATTTTTTTATATATATTTTTAGTTGTCTGGCTAATTTCTTCCCATTTTTAGTAGAGACGGGGTCTCACTCTTGCTCAGGCTGGTCTCGAACTCCTGAGCTCAAGCAATCCTCCCGCGCCAACCTCCCAAAGTGCTAGGATTACAGGCATGAGCCACCACACCCAGCCTATTTTGTATGATACTATAATAGTGGCTACATGACATTATGCATTTGTCAAACCATAAAACTTTATGAGACAAAGAGTGAACTTCAGTGTATGCAAGGTTGAGGGATTCCAAAAAAGAATTCAGATTATGATGAGAGAATCGAACTATATTACAAATGTATGAAACAACTCACTGAAGGGAGTAGGGGAAGGGAAGTGCTGACCTAAGTAACTTAGGAAATGGAGTCTGTAAGGCTAAAAGAAAAAACCTGCACATAAACGTTGTACTCTAGTTGAAGTTGAGGGAGTTGTTTCCCATGGTGGTACAAGTTAGCAATTCTGACACAGTAGCCTCCCCTTTATTTACAGTTTTTCTTTCCATGGTTTCAGTTATTATGGTCAAGAAGAAAGGTGAGTACAGTATGATAAGATATTTGAGACCACCTTCACATAACTTTTGTTATATTGTTATAATTGTTCTGTTTTATTATGAGTTGTTGTTAATCTCTTACTATGCCAAATTTAAAAATTGAACTTTACCATAGGTATGTACGCATAGGAAAAAATAGTATATATAGGATTCGGTACTATCTACCGTTTCAGGCATCCACTGGGGGTCTTAGAACGTATCCCTCACAGATAAGCGGGCACCACTGTACTGCTTTACATGCATACTGAATTGAACAATTAACTAAGTGGATAGTGGATGGTGGGAGCCAGGTTTCTTACTGTTGGAGTGGGGATGGATTAGAGTTGGAGATATCAGAAATAAATGATGTTTATTAGATACAGATGGTTCCTATAGAAATATTTCTTTTTTTAGTCCCATGAACATTTGCATGTGTCTAGAAATATTTCTATATACACAGGTTAATAAACACACCTGTACTTCTTTGCTGCCGCTGAGGTGGCCTAAAGAAATAACACCCAGGCAGCAATAAGCACACCTAGCACCCAGATTTTGGTTTCTAATTTTCCACTCAAAGCTCTTTGGATAGCTGGCTTCTTCTAAGACTGGGCCAGAAATATGTATATTACTCTACTATATAGAGAGAATATAGTATGAAACTCTACTATCAGCTCAATTTTTCTATAAATCTAAAACTTCTAGGAGGAATGTATGGCCTGAGGATGGGGTGGGGCCCAGGGACTGCTCCATCTTTCTTTCCCCATTTCTACACCCACCCTGGTGACCCCCGAGTCACCACACACCAATGGCTGGGAGGATCCGCACTCCCCTGGTGTCTACAACAGTGGTCTTGGGCCCCTGGCCCTGCCAGGTAGTGGCACCAGTGTCCAGGACCAGCCTGGGCCTGTGGTGTGAGATCAAGCCCAGAGTGCACAAGATCCACCTGTGCAAGGACAAGCATGGCAAGACCGGGCTGCAGCTAGCTGCAGACCATCAACAAGGGGCTCTTTGTACAGTTGATCCAGGCTAACACCTCTGCATCCCTCATGGCGCTGTGCTTTGGGAACCAGATCCTGCAATCAATGGGTGCCATTTTGCCAGGTGGAGCACAGAAAAAGTCCATCCAGTGGTGAAGAGGGCATCAGCCAAGAAGATTGTTATGGCTGTTCAGGACAGGCCATTCCAGCAGACGGTCACCATGCACAGGGACAGTATGGGCCATGTCAGCTTTATCATCAAGAAGGGCAGGGTCAGGGGAAGTTCTGCCCACAATGGGTTCCTCAGCAACTACTATGTATGTGAGGTAAATGGGTGGAGGTCACTGGTCTGAAAGACAAAGAGATCATAGAGAGTCTAGCCACAGCCAGGAATGCCGTCACCTTATCACCCCATTTGTGATCTATCAGCACGTGGTCAGAAAGTTGTCCCTGATCCTGCTCCACCACGCCATGGACCACTCCATCCCAGATGCCTGAAGCCACAGGAGGGCAGCTCTGGTCCTCCCGCCCTCAACGATGACAGGTTGCCGCTGGCCTGCTGCCTGGGGTTGGGACTGTCTTGCATATTCCAGGTAAGTACACATCAGATAGCTGAGTCTGTCATTTATGCACACAGGCCTCCTTGGAACCTCAGACTCATAGCTGGGCTGAGGCTCTGAAAAGGCCCACAGGCAGTCAATTATCTGTGCTGGTTTATGTGTTGGGCTGGTAGGCAGGTTGGCTAAACACTTCAAAGTTGCAACTGGGTCCCTTTCAAGATTTTGTCTCTGATAGGACAATAGTTATACATTTTTTTTTTTTTGAGACAGAGTCTCACTCTGTTGCCTGGCATAGAGTACAGTGGCATCAGCCTAGCTCACAGCAACCTCAAACTCCTGGGCTCAAGGGATCCTCCTGCCTCAGCCTCCCGAGTAGCTGGGACTACCAGCGCACAACACCACGGCCGGCTAATTTATTCTTAGCAGAAATAAGGTCTCACTCTTGCTCAGGCTGTTCTCGAACTCAGCCTAACTTACTGCTTCATAAATTAGAATCCATGAAGGTGGTAATGAAATCTTGGAAGACATTTCAATAACTGAAAAACCTCAACAGATACATACTTAACAGAGAATGAAACTTCTCAGGACAATAAAAATGCCAGGTAAGTGTGAGTTGTTTTTTGTTATTGCTAGTTGTTGTTGATGTTGTTCTTTTCTTGCTTCAGTTGTCTGCAACTGCATCAGACTGCCGTGGTAACTGCTCCTCTCCCACAGAGCTGGGGTTCTGGTGGAGTGGCTGGGTTCAATATGCCAGGAAGCCCTAGGACCAACCAGACTCAGCAGGCTGACTCGAGGCTATTCCCCATGTGACAAGTTCTCCTATATATGAGAAAAGGGATTTGATAAATGGCAACTGGGAGAGCATGGCACTCAAATCTTGAGCCATTCTCTTCCAAAAGAGAATTTATGCAACTTAAAATTCACAGGACCAAGGGTAGATAAAATGAAGGAATTAAATATTCTTCCAAATCTTAATTTTGTTCTACATCATGATACTCCTAGCCACTTTCTAAAGTTTTATTAAAGCATTAAAAAAAAAGCAGTATAGGTCGGGCGCGGTGGCTCACGCCTGTAATCCTAGCACTCTGGGAGGTCGAGGCAGGTGGATCGTTTGAGCTCAGGAGTTCGAGACCAGCCTGAGCAAGAGTGAGACCCCGTCTCTACCAAAATAGAAAGAAATTAATCGGACAGCTAAAAATATGTAGAAAAAATTAGCCGGGCATGGTGGCACATGCCTGTAGTCCCAGCTACCTGGGAGGCTGAGGCAGGAGGATTGCTTGAGCCCAGGAGTTTGAGGTTGCTGTGAGCTAGGCTGACGCCATGGCACTCTAGCCCGGGCAACAGAGTGAGACTCTGTCTCAAAAAAAAAAAAAAAAGCAGTATAGTACTGCCCTGAACAAGAGATAAATTATTATGACTAATTATCTCAGGTAAGAAAAAGGGAAGCAATCTACTCATCCCCAAGAGATCTGTGATCAGGCTACATCCTTGGAACCTGACCATCAACCAACCTTTCTTCCTACAGTTCTACCTCTCCAAGAAAGGCACAGGGTCTCCAACTTTCTAAATTCATAAATAATTTGAATCAATTTTTAAAAAAAACACCTCACTAGAGAAGGGGAGAAAAACCAATATAAGTAATATCTGATTATTATTTAATACCTTGAGTAGAAGGGGAAAAAAAGGCCTTCACCAAAAAGCTATTGAATAATAGCTTCCTGTAAAGTTCTCAATCTTACACTCATTGCTATTTCTAAAGAAGCAATCAATCAGTTTAGGCCCTGATAAAGAAAAGAAGTATTCTTGACCTTTGACAATGAGTCCAATAAAACATCTTAGACCAACTGCAGAAGAAGGCTGACTGTACACAGACTCTTGTGACACCAAAAAAGAACAGCTGTGGGACTTGTCCTCACGTAAATGGTGGTTATTATGCTGAAACACGATTGGTAAATGAACTTGGAAATCCTTCCCTTTTCTCTTTTCTTTTTATGTCTTTGATGATCTCTGAAGAATTTCATGATGAAAACTGATTTGAAAATGTGTCCTAGAAATTCCAAGACAAAGGCTTCTTCCCCTCTTAAATGAGATGCCCAGAAACAGCAAGCCTAAGAATCACCATAAATAAGATTCTAGCTCTACCTGGTGGCCAACAGTGGAATTAACTCCTGAAGCCAGGAATTTGCCAAATTTGCAAACACATGAGGCCTCTTAACAGAAAAAGGGGAGGGGGTAGGTGAGGAAGGGTAATGTTAGGTTAAAAGGGCAGACACTAAGTTAAAATGTGCATGGTCAAATGCTCACTCTTTGGCAGTGCTTGTGTTTTCCAGCTATGCTCTTAAAAGACGGTGAAGGAAAATTGACTGATGATCTCTCTACTGTAGACTTAGTCCCTAACTAAAAGTAAAGAGACAATTGGCTACTTAAAACATGTACAAGCATATCAACAGAAACAATTCTTCACAGGAAACCCTTGAAAAGAGGAGGACCTGGGATAGCAGAAAAACCTTATAGCCAGGGTTGCCAGATAAAATACCAGATGCTCAGTTAAATTATATAAGTATGACCCAAATACCTAAAACTTACAGATTTCTTTTCAACAAGTGACGTCACAAAGTTAACAGAGGGATGACAAATTTGAAGAAGGTACTTGTAACACCAAAGAAGAACCAACAATAAGACACTGATGTGTAGACCATGTAAGGAATCCTTGCAAATAAAAACAGGATGGGGATCCCCATAGGAAAATGGACAAAGAACATGAATTAGGCAATTCGCAGAAAGGGAAAACAAACGACTTACAAGTATATCAGATGATCTACCTAACTGTTGGGAAATGCAATGTTAAGACAATAAGATACAGAAAAACAAAGTTAGAGGACTCACACTATCCAACTTCAAGAAAACTATAAAGCTACAGTCATCAAGATAGTGCAGTAATGGTGAAAGAACAGACAAATAGATCAATGAAACAGAATACAGAGTCCAGAAATAGACTCATACAAATATTGTCAACTGATCTTTGACAAAACAGGAAAAGCAACACAATGGAGAAAAGATAGTCTTTTCAACAAATGGTGCTGGAACAACTAGATACCTACATGTAAAAAAAAGAAAACTTACACAGATTTTACGTACAAGGGCTGTCTGGAAAGTATCCAGCCATGTAACCATCCTCATTATAGTAACAATGGCAAGATACTTTCCGGACAGCCCTCGTATATCACAAAAATTAACTCAAAATGGATTCCAGACCCAAATATAAAATGAAAAACTATAAAATTTCTAGACGATAACATAGGAAAAAATCTAGATGACCTTGGGTTTGGTGATGACTTTTTAGATACAACACCAAAAGCATAATCCATGAAAGAAATAATTGATAAACTGGACTTCATTAAAATTAAAAATTTCTGTCGCGGCCAGGCGCAGTCGCTCACGCCCGTAATCCTAGCACTCTGGGAGGCCGAGGTGGTTGGATTGTTTGAGCTCAGGAGTTCCAGACCAGCCTGGGGAAGAGCAACACCCTGTCTCTACTAAAAATAGGAAGAAATTAGCTGGACAACTAAAACCAGAAAAAAAAATTAGCCAGGTGTGGTGGTATGAGCCTGTAGTCTCAATTACTTCGGAGACTGAAGCAGGAGGATCGCTTGAGTCCAGGAGTTTGAGGTTGCTGTGAGCTAGGCTGACACCATGGCACTCACTATAGCCAGGGCAACAGAGTGAGACTCTGTCCCCCCCACAAAAACAAAAAAAGAAACTGGAATATCAGATGAATAGTTTCTGCCAGTCAAAAGGATGCCTGACTCTGAAAAGCCACTTAGGACTTTGCTAGAAGAGTACACTTTGGTCCACAAGGAGAATAAACACACAGGGACAACACAGGCTACATAAGGGATGCATAAACTCTGAGAAGGACATGCCATCCAAATTCTACAGGAGGAGTGGCCCAGAGGCATGCCAACATGCACGGGAAAATACCAGGGCCTCCACATGCGGACTTGCAGTTGTGTCTGCCCAAGACTGCCCAGCCAAGGAGGGGAGGTCTGAAATCCAGATGATGGTCTGCCCACCTGTGAGGCTGAGTCTGCCCAGGAGCTCCATAGGAGGGCGGCAGCCCTGAAGGTTGACCTTAGCAGCGGATGGTCTTGGGTCTACCAGGGACTTTAGTCATAAAGGAAACAATAATGCACACGCACGCACACACACACATGTACATACCTCATGGTCGCTGTGCAGCAGGTGCTCTGCTAAACTCCTTAAATATTTTCTTGTATTTAATACTTGTAACTATCCCGAGAGAAAAGTACTAATATCTGAGGCAGTAAACCTTGGCGTTTGAAAGCATGGACTTGGGAGCCAGACTGCCTGGGTTCAAATGCTAAGTGTCGCTTACAAGCTGGGGTGACCATGGGCAGGGCCATTTAAGCTCTTCAGGCCTCAAGATTCTCACATGTAAAGTGGAAATAATAATAGTATCTGTCTCACAAAGTTGTGGTGCGGTATAAATGAATTAATATGTATCAAGTGCTCAGAACAGGAGTTGGCAAAAGTAAGCCAGTGTTTGCTATTATTATTCCTGTCTGATAGACACTGAGGCTTGGAAGGTCGGTGGCTTGCCCATGGTCTCACAGCCCGGGAGGGGCAGAGCCAGGGCACAGCCACAGGTCTGACTTCACAGCACACACGACCCGCCACGCCTGATTCTGGCTCTGCCCGACCCCCTTCACACCGCCACCCTCCTCCCCACGCCTAACCATGCCAGCATGCCTAATCTTTTCTGGTGCCAATCAAGGCTACAAAATGCCAAAAGGAAGATACTAAGTGAACTGGTATACTAACTTAAATTCTGATTTTGCTATCATGTGTGGAAAGAAAAAAACAAATGTGCTTCGGTTTAGGAATCTGCCCCTCATCTGAAAGAAAACAGCCCTTTTTTCAAGAAGGCCCTTTCACCTCTGCCTCTGGGCCTTTGTATATGAGACCTCAAATGCCCTGAGACTAGGGCCAAGCCTGGATTGCCCTATAAAACCTGGCCTTCAGTCAGTGGGCGTGATTGCTGATGGAGGCCAAGCCAGCAAAGAGCCTCATGAGTCAAGATTACCACTCTGCCTTGGGTCCTGCTCAGCTGCCTGGAAGGTTCTAGAAAGAGCCAGAGCCATGCTAGAAAAACAAACAAGCAAACACACACTTGCATCATAGAAAACCAAACCATCTGTGATCCAGAATGATTAGGAAGTGGAAAGCTTTGAAGAGTCCACTCAAAGAAAAACAACCTGTAGTAGTGGTTAGTTAACACTTACAGGTGCTTACTATGTGCCAGGACCTGTTGAAAGCCCTTTAGAAATATTATCCCATTTATTTCTCATGTTAGCAGTATGAGGTAAGCAGTGTTTATTATTAATAGCCCAATTTTACAGATGAGGAAACTGAGCCACAGAAGAGTGAAATAACTTCTCTCGAGGTCACATCAGCAGTCTAGCTTCAGGGACCATGGTCTTAATCTGTGTTTTCAAACCAAACCTTTTTGTCTAACCCACAGCAAGATATACATTCTATATTGGCACCCAGTGTAGACGCACACGTTTATATATAATTGAAACTAAGTTCTAGAACAGAATAATACCATTACCATGTGCAATGCTCACTGACATTTTCCATTCTATTCCATCCCATTAAACAAATATAACATTCAGCAACTATTTTTGAGGGAACATTTAATATAAATTAGACTCTGTTCTAGGCTTTGGGGGCTATGGCAGTGAATGAAAGAGACAAAAATACCCGCCCTTCTGGAGCTTGCATTTCACTGGAAAGAGAGTGAACAAGATCCACATGCAAGATCGTAGCACTTGAGGTGGTAATTTGGTGAGTGCTATAGAGAAACACCAAGCAAGGAAGGCCAAGGGTGGCCAAGGAAGATCTCCCCAATGCCTTCGTTGCCTGCTACACTGATTTTAGTGGGCTGTCACCCACCCTATGAAAATCCCTTCTCTTAATCACTCCACTATAGAGCCTCCCTGTATGGTCAAAGGCTCTTTCTCCCAGATTGCTGCATGTGCACACACATATATGACAGTGTGTACATGTATAGGGGCATGCATGTATGTGTATGCACACATGTATACATATGCATGTCCACCCCATTCACTTCCTCACTGAGGAGGTTTTAGAGACAGGAAGCAAGGCCCACACATGCCGCTGTGCGGGAGTTCCCTACACAAGTTTGCCCTTAGAGAGGGACTAGAATGGGACCTGAAATACAGCCTGGGCACTACTAGCCCAGTCATGAGTGCCAGATACATGCCCTGGCTGGAGTCTTTAGTCCAGAGGAAGGAGAATCTTTTTATCCTTTGGTCCTTCCTGAGGGGACACCTTTTGCAATTCATTAGCCCAGAAGCAGCTCTGGTTCCGAATTTGCATCAAGGTGCCCTATGTGCTAGAATGCGGTTAGGGAGAGACGAGACCACTTACAGACATAAAAATCACTGCTTGGGGAAAATACAATGCACTGGGCACACCTGGCAGGGTGATTGATGTGGGTCTGGGGGAAGATGAGATTGAAGCCAGCTCTGAAGCAGCTGAGGCCACTTGGGTAGCCTCCATTGAGGGCATATGGAACTTGGCACAAGAGTGAAATCTTCAGACTCTTCTTTTAAGTTAAAGGGGCATATAAAAATGTTGTTACTAGCAGGGGCGACAAAAGCATTACCTATGGGAAAAGCAGCCAATCTCTGCTAATGAATAAATGTAATTGATCAAAACAGATGACTTGAGGGACCTTCCAAATGTGCTTTTAGCGAAGTGGACAGTTTTTCATTCAAATGCAAACTCACCCAGATAAAATCTAATAATGGAGATTTTGGAACAATCCCAGCATCGGTGATTTCTTTCTTTTTTTTTTTTTTTCTCCTTCTTCCTAAATTCCTGGTTGCAACCTGACCCAACCAGACACCAATGTTGTGCTCTCCATGTGGCTGAGGAGACCCTGCTGGTCTCCAGACGCAGCAAAGGGGCTATCACATGCCCCCCACAATCCCTATCTGACCACTCCTCCTTAGCCCCATTCCTACTCCCTGACCTCTGAAGAGCTGGGTGGACATTCAATTCAATGCAATCATCCGTTTATTCAGCCAATATTTACTACTGCACTTACTATCTGCAAGGCACCATTTGGACCACCACAAGGGGATTCAAAGATGACTAAGATGGGCCCTGTCCTCAGACAAGAGGGCAGATGTGAGGGGAAATAACAGATGACAAAAGGTCCTAGTGACGGTCTCAGCTTGCCCCAACATGCACTTAATCTTTCTGAGCTTCAGTTTCCTCCTTTATCAAAGGAAGGCACTGGACTAGACATGATCTCTGGGCACGCGGCCAGCTCCAAAACTACGTGATTCTAAGCCTTCCCCTTCCTCTCAGGCTCCCAGGCTCCTAGGAAGCAGACAGACGGGGTGCAGCCTTCCAGGAAGGGAAAGAATCAGCAAAGGGGGTAATGGCCAGCGAGGATTAAGTACCTTCCCTGGAGTGAGAGGCTGTTTCAATTTGGCTCCAGCATACAGCCAGGTTGGAGGATGACATAAGTTAAAATAAAGTGGAAAATTTAGACTTCCAGACCAAAGAATTTGTGGAAAATAGGGGACCACTGGAATTTGTGAGAAGGATATTATCAGGGTGGTCCAAAGGAATCCGGTGGGCCTGTGGAAGGTGGGCTGGAGGCGCAGGTGGTGAGTGAGGTTGCAACAGTCAGAGCAGAAAGGCTGAGGCCTTAAGTGAAAGGTTCCTCCCAGGGTCTGGCCAAACGCACCATTCTGTCACCCCCTGCCATTGCTATAATGCTTATTTTCATAAACTCGCCAAAGTCCCAGATCACTGTGCACCATCTTTCTTAAAGTTCCACAAGTGGCTTTAGGGTAAACAGGTACATGTCATCCTCTTCCTTCCTAGGTGCCTGAGGTTAAACAGGACACTAAGGTCTGCCAGGAAGGGATGGCAGCAGCTCCGGGATGCGCCGGGCAAGGATCTAAAGAGGGGTGCACCTACCTGGAGAGAAGCTGTCCTCGTGATCGGAGCTGTTGTGGCTGCAGTCGCTGCCCCTCTCCGGCGAGCTGTGGCTGGGCGAGTCCCGCTCAGGCACCCGCAGGAACCTCTTGCGCCGCCACGGGGGGAGGTGCTCGCGGGCTACGCGCCTGGGCTCATCCGCGGCTAGGGGCGAGCCCCCACCGTCCTTAGCCTCCGCCTCCAGCTGGTCCGGGTCGCCGCTCCGGCGGTGCTGCCTCCGGCCCCCGGGGATCAGGTGCATCCAGCGGTGGGGGCTGCACGCCCGCGCCGGCTTCTCCGGCTCATCGCGAGTCCCGAACCGGCAGGGGGTCACTAGCAAGTGGCCCAGTACGAATTTCTCGTTCAAATCCACCATCTCGAAGTCGTGGTCACTGCTGTCGCCCCCATCGTCCGCGCCTGAGGCGTCCGGCTCGCCTTTCTCTGAGCCCCGCCCCGTGCGGGTCCCCGAGGACAGATCCTGTCCAGGAGCGTTGGGAACAGTGCCATCGTGGCCGGGGGGCGCGCAGTCCTCCCGGGGGCTGAAGAGGAGGCGAGGCTGCAGCAGCTGCTGGTGGATGGCTGCGGTCAAGCTGCGCACCGCGCCCCCTCCCCCCGCCGCCCGGGGCCAGTTGGGAAGGTCCAGGCACACGTAGCGGGGAGACTCGGCCTTCGCCGCCATCTCCGGGTCGGGGCGCTCGGGGCCCGGGGGAACTCCGCCGCCGGCCTCTGCGTCCTCCTGCTCGCTCGGTGGCGGCGCTCGCTCGGGCCCGGCTGGCGCTGGCTCCTCCGCCGAGGATCCCCCGCTGCAGCCGTCTCCGCCCGCCGGGCGCCCGCAGCCAGGGTTTAGCTTCTCCCCGGCCAGGGCAGCCTGCAGGTATAAAACTTTGAAGTTCTCTTCCGCCAACACCTGTTGCAGCCGCTTCAGGTTGAGTTTGCAGTGCTCCAGCTCCCGTTCCATGTCCTGCACCGAGTCCAGCCTCATGACGGGCGCCTCCTCCCCGGGGAACTCGGCCTGCCAGTGGCGTTCAAACTCCTGCGGGTCCCACATGCCGGGCGCCCCGTCGGGCCTCCCGGGCCCGGCTCCTCCGCGCCGCAGCCGGCTGGGATCGCGCCCGGCCCTCTCAGGGAAGCCCGCGCTGGCGCAGCCGCCTGCCCTTCACTGCAGCCCCACAAGAGAAAAAGAGAAAAAAATAAAGTTTTTCCCCTTCCGCCCTCGAGCCGTTTTTTCTTCTTCTTCTGGGTTTCGCCTCCCTGACGCAAGCGGCTACCCGCGGCGGAGGCGGGCGCCTGGGGGCCCTGGGCCCGCCCCGGGCAGCCCCCGCAGCCGGGTCGGGCGCCCCGCGGGCTCGGGCGTCTGGAGCGCCGCGGCGGGGGCGGAGCCTCGGTGGCGCGGGGCCAGGCCTGGCGGGAGCGCCTCGGAGCTGCGCCAGCGGCGGGGCGGCCTGCGGTGCTGCCCACCTCGGAGGCGCCAGCGACTGCCGGAGCTGGCCGTGGCAGGGCCGGCTCTCTCCTCCCCGGCCGGTCCAGCTGCGCAGCTCCGGCCGCAGCACGCTGTCGGCGCCGGCTCCTTGCACCCGAGCGCGGGCCCGCGCAGCCGGCGCGACACGGGAGCCCGGGTGAGGGACGCGCGGGGCCGCCCCGGGCCCCAGCCAGCCCCCCGCCGCCCGGCTCCCCGCAGCCTTGCCTGCCCAGGGTCAGGGCGGCGCCCGGCAACAACGAGGAAAGGTGAGGGAACGGCGGCGCGGCGCGGCGGCCAGAGCAGGTGTCGCAGGCAGCCGTCTGCTGACCCGCGGGGTTGCCCTGCGCGGGAATTTATTGAGCGCCTTGAACTGTCTTGTCCAAGATCACAGAGCAGTTTAATCCAAAGCTGGGGATAAAACTTTGGGTTGTTTTTTTGGGGGGGTCCCCTTAAGCGTTCTCTCCACTGCTCACTAGAGCTTTTCCAGGGGAGGAATAGCCAAGGGTGACAGCTCCAAGTGGCTCTGCTGAGGGCTGCTGTGACTTCAAAGCTGAAGGTACTCCCTTGTGACTGAATCAAACCATCGCTGCAGGGGGCTAGTGGAGGACCCTAGTGGGTGTCTGAAAGGACCCTCCACTCCATCTCCCTCCTCTTTGTGGCCTCAGACAATTCCCCTAGGGAGGAAAAGAAAGGAGCTGGGGAGTTGGCTGGGTGAGGTGGGGACTCCCCCATTCCTCTTTCTCCCATTCTTCTTTTCCAGGGTTTTGAGTGAGGCCCCACTGCCTGCTGAGAGAGGTCCTGATGAATTAATTGTCTCGTGCTTGCCGGGAGGGGGGACCTTATCGATGATTCACGTTTCCTTCATATTAAGGATGAGGAAATTGGTACTGTGAGAGCCTAAGTGACTTGGCAGTGGTGAAACTCTTCCTCCCCACGGCGCCCTCCTGGGACAGGAGCTAAACTCAGTGACCTTCTCTCCAGGCTCTGCCACTCACCTGAACCGTGCACAGGGCATCCTGCTCCCACTTACCAGTCTCCTTCAATTCATCCCTCAAGGTTATAGGAAGATATTTCTTAACCACAAATGAGATAGTGCCATGCTTTTGCTCAAAGCCCTTCCGTGGCTCCCAGTTTCTTACAGGGTAGAGTCCAGACTGCTTTGAATGACAGAGGAGGTCCTCCCACATTTAGTCTCTGCCCATCTACTCTCCCTTCCTCCTAAAATTTAGCCTTACCATCTCAATGATGTCCCTAAAGACCTTGCATTCTTTTTTCGTGCCTTTTCCTCTTCCTTGGAACTCCTGGTTTCCCCCCTACATACATACAAAACTCCACGCTGCCTGGGGATCTCCCCCTCTGAGAAATCTTTGGTTTGGGGGGCCCTACCCCCTCATGTTCGTATCACCACCTGATCCTGTATATGCCTTTATCCTTGCCACTGTTCCATTTTAAGGGCAGGGATTGTGTCTCTCTCATTTTTGTATTCCTGCTCCTTCTTGCAGAATGTGACATAAAGATGATTGATAATTGTCGAAGAGAAGAAGTGAATGAATGAAGGAAGGAAGGAACAGACAGATGAATGACTCTCCCATCTTGCCTTTCCTGCTCTGCTTCTGTTGCAAATCACTCCCAACTGGGGCAGACGTGCTTCCCACAGAGGCTTCTCAACTCCAAAATTTCCTTTCTTACCGAAGTCTGTGTTTACACATTTTGCTAATATCCCTCTTCCTTCTTCCTTTTCTTTTTCTTTTTTTAAAAATTTGGTGTGCCACTGGCGTGAATCATCACAGTGTTTGTCTTCATGTCAGACTGCTGTGGGGGGACGGATATGTTTTAAAACACACTAATCTCGTATTATCCACTTTGAGTGATTTCTCAGTCCTTCACAGAGTTTCTCATTCTGCTTTTTGCTTCATACTTTGAAGACCCCGAGGCCATCACAATCTCCTTTTTCCACTGAGAAGGACTGAGAAGCTCCCAATGCCTACAGCCAGCCGGTGCAGGGGTATTCCATCAGAGTCCAGGAGCATCTTGGCTTCTGTTAAGATTTCAGAACAGGAGAGAAAATGCAACACCATGGTGATGGATGACCCCACTCAACAGCGTATTGATTAGAAGGTGTTTCAATATGTATATTTACGTGCACAAAGAAAAAGAAAACTGTAAGTTACTGTAAGCATCAATTTCTGGATGTGTAAGTTCCCTGGGAGGATAATTTCAACCCTGTCCTTTAATTAAAGCAGTGGTATGATTCCCTTTCGGCGCAAGGAAGTTGTTACCAATACCACTAATTTTTTCCACAAGGACCAATATAGCTGGAAATGCCAGCATACATCTTCCGTAAACAGATCCCAGGAGCAGCCTTCATTGTCTCCAGCTGGTGGATAGTTCAGCTTTATTACTTGGCTCTGGATCACCATGGACACAGGGCTAGGGTAGCTGACATTTATTGAGTCCACACTCCTAGTTGCCATATGTCTCTGATCTCATCTAATTCCTCCCAACAACCCTATAAAGAAGGTATGATGGTTGCCTCTACAGAGAGAAATGGAAGGTCAAATAGGTGAGGTCACACAACTAGTCTGCTGGATTCTAAAGCCCAGCAGCTTTGCAAGAGCTTGGTCCAGGTGCATCTGGCACTGACATTCATTCATTCAACAAATACTTGCTGAGCACCTACCAGGTGCCAGGACCTGGCAAGTTAACTTTAAACTTTGTAGCCTGGCACATGAGACCCTTTGCCATGGATCCTCTGACCCCAGCCTACTTTTCCGAACTCTCTTCCTCAATTTCTTCTGCTTGCTGCACCCATTTAGTCCCCCAACCTCAGTGACCCTTAACAGCAGTTGTCTTTTGTGTCCCGTGCCATGTCTCCTTGGCCTAGCTTGGATTTCTGCTGCAGCTGCAGTGGATAGTTCCCATGGGCAGCTGGGATCTCACCTCAAACACCCACCTGCACTACTCTCTTGTGCCTCAGGGCTCTTTTCAAAGTCGCAGTGCTCTCAAGAGCAGCTCAGATAGAAACGTGGAAGTTAACACCTCCAAGGACATCCCATGGCCACTGGAAATAGGCACTGCTTTAATAAATGCCCCCAAGTTCCCATCTTTGTAGGGACCTCCTGAGGCACATCTGATATGGTTGCTCTGTGGTCTCCAACAGGAATGAGCCCCAGGTGCTCACAGGAATAACAGATCAGTAGTGACCCTCTATTGGCTTTCCCTTCTTGGTTGTCTCTGTCTCCCTTTCCCTATCCTCTATTCCTGCTTCGTGGCATAACGTCGCGAATAAATACTTGTACTAGTTCCATGTCACTGAGACAGCCTCCAGCCTCCCCACGGCCTCTCTGACGCAACCACATGGGGCACTTCTCCACTCCCCCAATTAATCCTTCCTCCACCCGGCTGCTTCCTCTTCTACCTGGTAAGACCCTTTTTCACCTGTCAAAGCCCAGCTCACCTGAGACTTTATCTCTGAAACCTTCCCTTCCCCATGTTATTGAAACCGCAGGAGGTTTTGACCCAGGTCCAGTTGCTCACTGCATAAAGATCCAGTTACTGAGACTATGAAGATCGCCAAGGAAGAAAGGAATTTTTAATAGGAAAGACACCTTTTGGGGAGAATGGAAGAAACTGTCTCAAATCCTTCTCCCAACTAACACAGGTCATGGGTTTTTTAAGGAGAGGCCAGGCCATGTGCATTGGGGCAGGCAGTGGGGGATGGTGAGTCTAGGTGTCAGGGAGTCTGCCCAGGGGCCTTCAGAATCTCAACTTCTTTGTCTTGCAGAAAATCCACCATTTCTGGGAAACAACTCAAAAGATCAAGTAGTTAGTTAAGGGAGGGGATTATAAAAAAGCATATCGGGGTCACTGAAATTTGTTCATGGAGCCAGTTACACCCAGGTCCGGTTAGGCACGACTGTCTCCAGAGGGACTTATCTTGGTTCCAGCCCTGGTCACACTACACTGTAATTGATTCCACGGCTCTTCAAGTCCAGGGCTCCTCATGTCGTAAGTCCACAAGGCTCTTCAAGGATCCTGGCCATTTGGCACCTCTTATTCCTCCAACTGCCCCAGCACCTACCAAGGTTCAAAACAGAGTCAGTGCCTAGTACATGTCTGCTGAGAGAATGAATGAATGATGAATGCGTGACTGAATGATTAGTACTCATCTGGGCTTTTTGGACTTTATACCATCTTAAAGCAGGAATACCCTTAAGCAATGAGCAGAGTAGGAAGACACTTTTGAAGGTCATGCTGCCAGGAATTCTACCTGTGAAAGAATTCCTTTGGATGAATTAGCAGCCTCTATATAAATATAAAATTTGGCCATCAGTCATTCACACTTCAGTGTGAACTGCTTTCTGCCTCACTTTCTTCTTTCTTATGTGAGGTCAGCATGAAAGGGCTAGCAGTTTGGATGAGAGAAGAGAGTGAAAGCAGAGTGTAGCTAGGAGGAGGGTACCTGGGGAAAAGTTGGGCTGGGATGGAACCTATGTCTTTGAGTGCTGGAGGTGTGAACACAAAAAAAAGGCCCTTCCCTTCAAATACCTCATCCACAAGGCTTGTGTTCTCTAATGCCAGAGTCTTCCTGACTACAACTTGGAATAACCTGGGAGAGCTATTAAGACTATCCAGTCTTGGGCTTCCTCCAACATTAATTCATTCAGAATCTCTGTGTCTGCTGAGATGGGCCCCCACATCAGTATTTTATTTATTTCTAGCTTTATTGAGGCATAATATGATAAAATTGACTTGTTTTACGTATACAACTTGATGAATTTTGGTAATTGCAAACAGTCATGTAATCTCCACAATAATCAAGATATGGATTAGTTCTATCATGGTAAAAAGGTACCCCCTGACTATCTGTAGTCAGTCCCTTACCCCAGCTCCCAACCTCAGGCAGCCATAGTTTTCCAGAATTTCTATCACCATAGTTTTGCTTTTTCCAGAATTTTATATGATGAATGTAGTCTTTGGTGCTTGATTGTTGAAACTTAGCATAATGTTTTTGAGTTCAATCTGTGTCATGTGTATTTATATTTCCTTCACTCCTTTCCCCTCCCTTCAGGGTCAGAAATAGGCATTTTAGTGTACTTTATTGAATTCAACCCTCATTATAATGCTATGATAAGCCAGGTGCGTTGGCACACCCATAGTCCTAGCTACTCAGGAGGCTGAGGCAGGAGCATTGCTTGAGCCCAGGAGTTTGAGGCTGCACTGAGCTAGGATCATGCCACTGCACTCCAGCCTGGGCAACAGAGCAAGACTTTGCCTCTAAAAAACATTTTTTTAAATGCTGTGACAGAAGTATTGTTATCTAATCTTGCAGATAAGTAAATTGTGCTTTGATGAGATTAAGAGAGTCATTAATAGTTGTATAATTCCTTCCTTTTTATTGCTGAGGAATATTCTATTGGATGACTATACCTCTATTTGATGTACATTTCAGTTGTCTTTGTGTGAACATTTCATTTATCTCAAAAAAAAAAACCCATATAAAAATGAGATTGCTGGGTCACATGGCAACTGTATGTTTAACTTTATAAGATACTGCCATGTAATGTTTTCCAAAGTGGCTGTACCATTTTCTGTTACTACCAGCAATGTATGAGAGACCCATTGCTCTGTGTCCTTGCCAGTACTTAGTGTTGTCAGGCTTTTCATTTTAGCCATTTTAGTGGGCGTATAATGCTATCTTATAGTGGTTTTAATTTGCATTTCCCTGATGATTAATGATGTACAACATCTTTTCACCAACTTACTGACCATTTGCATATCTTCTTTTGTGAAGTGTCTGTTCAAATCTTTTGTTCAGCTTTTTATTGGATATCTTTTTATAATTGAGTTGTAATTGTTCTTTATAGTCTTTAGTCATGCTCTTTGTCAGATATATTGTTTTTTTTGGTTTTTTTTTAAGACATATGTTTTGCAAATAATTTTCTCCTAGTCTGGGCTTGCCTTTTCATTTTCTTACCTGCGGCTATTGAATAGTGAATGTTTTTTATTTTGATGAGGCACCTTTTATTAATTTTTTAATAGTTTGAACTTTTTGTGTCCTGTTTAAGAAATCTTTGCTTAACCTAATGTCACAATGATTTTCTCCTATGTTTTCTTCTAGAACAGGGGTGGGGAATCTTTTCATGTTGGAAAGCCACATTAATTTAGCTGTAATCAAATAAGGACACATTCAAAAACTTCAATTAGATATAATTAAAAGTGTACATTATTTTGTAAAAATCTATTAAGTAATTATTTCAAAAAATGAAAACTATTTGTTAATTTTAAAATAAACTAACCTTTTAATGAGTTCGTTATGTCTGCTTTTTGTTGGAAAACATTTGAATATTTGGTTGCAGCAGGGAGGTCCACTGTTTCGGTTGATCCTCTAGATGGGTATCAGTCATTTGTGACCTTAAGGGCTTCTTGATTTGGGTTAGGTAGGACAATGTAGATTCTCAGCAATAAGTTATTGAAAAGCAAGAAAGCATTTTCCGGGCTTGTTGCCGAAGGCGTATGTATTCTGCTACATTTTTCCGTATTTCAGTTGGATCTTTCTTAGCATCAAACGATGACTTTCAAATGTCATCTACTGCAGGAGTCCCCAACCTATGGTGAGTTGTATAATTATTTCATTACATATTACAATGTAATAATAGAAATAAAGTGCACAATAAACGTAATGTGATTGAATCATCCCGAAACCATCCCTCACTCCTCCCCTGTCCATGGAAAAATTGTCTTCCATGAAAATGCTCCCTGGTGCCAAAAAGGTTGGGACTGCTGATTTACTGAGAGCTTAATTGATTCCATCTGTAGTTCTTTAGCTGCCTTGGTGATACAGCTAGGTGAGACTGAAATGCTAATTTGAGTGTGATGTCATGATTCTAAAAGTCAGTGAACCTTTCATTGTATTCTCCAATTAATAGGTCTATAACAGTTGCCTGTTCTTCAAATGATTCTCATATATCATCCTACTCATCAATGACCTTAGCTAACTGGGGAAAATATTCATCAGAAATTTCCTTTTGAAGAAGAAGTATTTTGAAAAAAAAGATAGTTTTTTTCAAAATGCTTGGACTTTTTGCCACATATCATTTATAGACTTAGTTTTACCTTGCAAAGAAATATTCAAGTTGTTTTGATTTGACATGATATCCCACAGAAATTCTGCATTCCTATAGAAATCTTTCAATAATTCACATTGCTGATTTTGTTCTTCATAAAATTTTACTATCTATTTGCACAGAGAGAAAATTTTGGATAACACCTATCCCTGCAATAGCCAACGCACCTTAGAATGATATGGCAAATCCACACTGAATACCTCATCATTCAACTTTCACGTTACAAAACTGATGATGCCCTGTCGCATTTGCATGAATGTAGTTAGCAACACTTATAACTTGTTGCAAGTGTCACTTAAAATAGTAGCTTTAGCACAGAGATTTTGCTGATGCAAGATGCAATGAAAAGAATTGCAGCATCTGGATCTGTTAATATTCTTTTTTTAATATATTTTCCCGTTATGGAAGGTACACCATCTGTACATACACTCACTAAATTTACCAAATTCAGTCCAACTTCACGACATTTATTTTGAAAATCGTTGGAGATATCTGTTCCCTGTGTTCTGTTGCAAGAGTACCCAAAGTGAGTTAACTCTTTGTAGCAAAGACAATCTTCTGTTATGACCTGAATGAAGTATAAAACGTGTCCTGAGCCTGTAGTGTCAGTTGATTCATCGAAAGCAATTGAATAATATATATTTTCCTTTTGAAGTATTGCATGAAGTTGTTCTGTTAAGTCCAAGGCTAATTCATGCTGCAGATGAGTTATGGGTCTCCTTAAAAGAGGCTGTTGTTTGTACTTTGAAACTTTATCAGGGACTAAGCATGCTACAACTTTTGACAATGCATTCTTTCACAATTTCTACATCACTGAATGGCTTCCCTTTTTCCCCAAGTATATAAGTTGTTTCAGTGGCATTATTTCCACTGAAATAAGCGATAAGCAGGTCTTATCGCTGCTTGAAAGAATTGTCTTTGCTTTTGGTTTTCGTCTTTTAATTTCTGCAGTGCAACCTTTCACGCCTCTCCCTCTAATTTAAAATATTTGTGGTTCTTATTACTGTTATAATGCTGATGAGCATTGAATTTCTTTAATGTTGATATTGCAGTATCACAAAGCAAGCAAGTCATATCTTTAGCAAAAACATGACAATATTGCAATTCCCAATCCTCATTAAAAAATCTGTTTTCTTTCTTCAGTGTTCTCTTCATCTCCTTTGACACGATGGGCTGTGAAGCAGACAAATTAAAAAATACTGTCGAGCTGTGCAACTATTCACAAGTTCCACTTCAAACAGAAACACAGTGCAGTGTTGTCAAAAGCTGGTAACAGACCGGCATACTCGACCCCCACGAACTCTCGCCCACCGGCATTGTGCAGTAGGGGCGTGTGATAGTGGCGGCAGTCAGGCAGGGGAAGTTAGAACTAAATCATGAGTGGAGCAGCCATCAGTTTAGCCCCTGTGGCTTCCTAATGTTCTAATTGTGCCAGTCAATCTGGAAGATTATTTTGTTGAAATTTATTTTATTCTTTGGTATTTTAAGTACATTCATTTTAAAAATAAAATAAAAATATAAAAGAACAAAAACGTATCAATAAAAATAAAAGAATTTGTTCTGTAGAATTTGGATTCAGTCTAAAGGCCACACTTAAGGACCTAGAAGGCCACAGGTTCTCCACCCCTGTTCTAGAAGTTTAATATAATAGTTTCAGATCTTATTTTTGGGTCTATAATCCACTTTTAGTTAATTTGGGGGTATGGTATAGAGTAAGGATAGAGGTTATTATGTTTTTTCCATGTGGATATCTAGTTTTTTCAGCACC
Organism: Avahi laniger; assembly: GCA_963575035.1. Taxonomy (NCBI): domain Eukaryota; kingdom Metazoa; phylum Chordata; class Mammalia; order Primates; family Indriidae; genus Avahi; species Avahi laniger. Next base: position 44,208 of record CAUYSK010006450.1, read on the forward strand.
ATTTAGTAAAAAGACTGTCTTTTCCCCAACAAATTACCTTGACAGCTTTGTAAAAAATCAGCTGACCATAAAAGTGTGGATCAATTTCTGGACCTGTCTGTTCCATTGACATATGTGTTTGTCCTCATGGTAACATCACATACTGTCTTGATTACTAACATTTTTCAAGACCTACTCTTGAATTAGGTAGTGTGAGACCTCCCACTGACCTACCTGTTAAAAATAGTTTTTTGGATAGCACAACAAAGTGACTATAATCAACAATAAGTTAGTATACATTTTAAGATAGTCAAAAAAGTAGAATTGAAATGTTCCTATCACAAAGAAGTGATAAATGCCTGAGGTGATAGCTACTCCAATTACACTGATTTTATTGATTAACATTTTAATCATCAAAATATCACATGTACCCCATAAAGATATATACAGCTGTATATATCTATATATACCCATAATAATTATAAATAAAATAAAGAAAGAAAGAAATTATGCTTAAGAATGACGGAGAAAAAGCCAAATGGAGTAGCACAGTAGAGAGAAATAAAGAATAGAGTTGATGCTGATTAGGTTTCGCTGAGGAAAATAAATATACTCAATTGTAGAAATAATTTAAACAGTTAATCGAGCTTGCTTGATCTGAAGGTTACATAACCATAGGTGTTATATTAGCTGTTTGAAGTGCTGCTATAAAAGGTACCACGGATTGGTTGGTTTAAAAATAGAGATTTATTATCTCATAGTTCTGGATGCTAGAAGTACAAGATCAAGGTGTCAGCAAGGTTGGTTTCTTTTGAGGGTAGTAAGGGAAGCTTCTTTTCCAGGCCTCTCTTTTTGGTGTGTAAAGGGCCGTCTCCTCTCTATACCTCTTTATATCATCTTCCCTTCATACATGTAGGCCTCTGTGTCCTATTTTCTCCTTTTATGAGGACATTAGTCACATTGAATTAGGGCCCACCCTAGTGACCTCATCCTAACTAATTGCATCTGCATCTACTTCCAAGTAAGTCCACACTCTGGCTTACTCAGGGTTAGAACTTAAACATAGGGATTTTGGAATGAAACAATTCACCGCATAATGGGTGGCAATTCAGTAAAAGAATTGTAAGGAATGAGATGGGCAGCAATGTGTCAGGAAAAAAGCAAAGTTTGGGGGCCCAATTACAACAAATCTCTTCTGTCAGGTACAGATGTAAATCACCTGTGTGCTCACTTCTAAACTGTCTAAAGAGTTGAAAGTGCATGAAATCTTGTTTAACCAGCTCATTTATTTGGACTGAAAATTAATTAAGAATAAAAAATTTTTCCAAATACACAATTGTCTCAGATCTTCATATCATCACAGACCATGGAAAGATATGGCCCAAAGGGATTAGGTGACACAAAAAGTTCTCCTGTTCTAGATCCTGAGAAAGTGTGTCTTTAAAACTGCCTACCTCTTAATACTACAGTTGCTATTTTAAATTAATAAGCATTGAAATCAATTCAATATTCATATGACTTTTAAATTATATTTCATAGGATTATGTTAAATTTTTAGACAGAGTTTTAAAATAGTTTAAAGGACGATGATTAATATCTTACATGACATGGAAAAAATTATACAAGACTATTTAGTAAATATTCAATTTGACCTGTTTCACTAATTCTCCCGCTTAAAAGAATCAACAACATTATTTAATATGTAAGAGAGTGTATTTGGTCATTATTTACTATAAGGCTGATTTATTCCAAATAACTACAAATTTCTACCACTCTTCAATTTGTTAAGATAGGAAATAGCTTTTCTTAACAAAAGTTTGTAAAATCTCCTTTAGCTTGGAAAAGTGGTTTTTAAAATCAAGAATGGCAATAAAAATGTACAATTATTTACATGTTAAATATAAAGAGATGGTTTCTAATTTATGAAGAGGAAAGAAAAAGAAGATTTTTTTTTCTCAAGAAGCATCTTGGATTGGTTTTACTAATCAAAACTATCACAACTATTCACTTGTCTTGAGAAATCCTATAAAATATAATTTGACCTTCCTCATAAATTCCAGGCATTTAAGTTGAAATCCATAACACTTCATCTTTGTACTGACTGCCAAATTTGCTATCAAACCATATGTCCAGCATACAATTTGCATTTGAATTGGGAAATGTAAATGAAGTTTTAATGATTTTGTGTGCTAAAGGTAGATGGTAGAAAGGAAAAACAACACATATGCAATATTCATTTAATTTGTGATATTTTTTCAGTCATGACATTTTGCTAAAGTAGGGCCATGTTCTCTAGAGCTATTAGTAAATAAATTTTTAAAAATAAATATAAAATTTAGAAAGAATTAGAAGTATGCCATAATATTCTTACGAGAGATCAGATGTTAAGCCATGTTAAATTGAGCATTGACTACCCATTTTCTCTAAGATGAATATTATGATAAGATTATAACTAAAATTTTATGATTTGATGCCTCACAGAAAAAAAATTGACAGCACATACTCAAGGTGTTTTTGAAAAATGAAACATATTTTATTAATACTTATACACTATATAATTATGAAAATTCAACACATTCCACAAAGATACTAAAGCAATCCAGAATTATAAGTTATATTTCTGTTAAAATGGCAAATATTCCTTGAGATTTTTTTCATAAATAAGTATTTTTGTGAAAATGAATGTAATTTTATACCTTATTTTAAAATATAATGAGATATATATCTACACATTTATAGATAGGTAGATCTCTTTATGGTGATTTGCTTATATGTTAAATTCCATCTGAAATTAAAGTGCATTGAAAACTATTAATAAAACATATGCCATAATTCATAAATATATTACAACTCTCTCAACAGAAATATGTTATAGATCAGTATGAGGCTAATCCAGCAGGAAAATAAAAGAAATATAAAGAAAGAGAAAACTAAAAAATGATGTTTGAGGTATCCATATATATGATTTCTTATAGAGTATGAGGCCAAAAATAAAGCATGAAATAGTAATAAGAATTATTATTATCACGCTACCTTGAAAGAACACACTTTTTCTTTCTTAGAGCTCACAGTTTGATCTCCATTTTCAATGAAATTACTAATAGAACAGTTTCAAAATATAGTTGATATGAATATAGGCTGTCACATATAACTGTAACATTTGTTTTCACCAGATAAAATAGAAACAATAAAATAGTTATGTTTATCTGTAATATGTGTCAATAAATAATTGGATATCTGGAAATATTCAAAGCTTTAATTGAATTTTAAATTAGTGACATATTATCTTCAACTGTGTATTTACAAAGAAACAAAGCTTAGAATCACATAACATTAAACTTAAAATGTGCTACAGCAATAATCTGATCCAACCCCTTCTCCCTGTGAAAGTGGAAACTAAAGTACACCACGATTAAGTGCCATACCTATAGTTTCACAGAGGTCAAACAGAGATCTAAACCTGGGTCAAAACCTTGACAAGGCAAGGAGGACTAAGATGGCTTTCCCTAAAGCATGTGAAGCTTACCAGGAAAGGAGTCATCACACATGTAGCACCCAGGACAGAATATATTTTAAATCTTAATAGCAAATATATGTTTTAATCTCATTAAAGTAAATCTAGACATTTGTGTTGGAGAAGTGTTATTTAGTATCTCGACCTACCTATCTCCCTCTTTTTTCTTTATTCCTGTCTTTCTTTTTTTAAAAAATAATAGATTCTGTTCATCATTATTTCACCTGAACTTAAGCCTGGAATGTAGTTACCCAGACGACAGCTTCATTTCCCAGATTCTGTAGTAGTAAAATGCAATTTTGTGACTGTTGGATTCCAAGGAGAATGAGTGGCAATGTGTGCGACTTACTTGCCATCTCTTTACTGACAGAGCCCCTCCCTCCGGGCTTGCTTTTTTTCTTCCTTCTTTCTGGCTGGAAAAGTCAGTGGTCTCCAAGAAAATCATGAATGGCAATCGAGTAAACCTGTTGTAGTATTCAACATAAAGACTAGTTTTCAAACTTGTGATAAATAGTCACGGTTTTACTCAGGACTTCTACATCAGTAATTGAATCTAAGAGAATCATTTAAAGGATACAGGAATTTAAAACTGTGCCAAGGAGAGGTTGTATCCAAATATTTGTTCAAGGTCTTTCCTGTGAATTGTTAAGAGAAACACAGGTGACATTTGAGTGCTGACGTGCCTGAAGCTCTGACTCCGGGGTGGGGCAGGGGAGGGAAACATACGTAACCTAAACATCTGTACCCCCATAATATGCTGAAATAAAAAAAAAGTGCTCATATGACCTAAAATCAATTTTATTAATACATTGATATGTCTTTTTGTGTGAATTCTCATCAATAGATTTATTCACAAAAAGCCTTTTTAAACATGTCTGTATTCACTGATGTTATTTTTTACTTTTTATATATTTACTTATTTATTTTTTTTTTAGAATGATTCATGACATATGAACACTAATGTTATTTTTTTGGAGTGGAGAAAATGTTAATTTTTGCCTCACAGAGAATAGTATCGATGTATTTAATGAGTTATAGGATATGAAAAGTTCGGACCCAGTCCCAGGACAGAAATAAATAGATTAATACAATCATGAAACATTATATGACATTAGAAAGAATTCATAAAAATACCTTTCTAGGGCTAATTATTGTCAAGCACAATTCTAAACAAAATATATATATTAATTCATTCATTTAATTTTCATTATTTGCCTATCATTTAATAATAGTTATAATATTCATTTGTGAATAAGGATATTACTGTTCAAGGAGTAAACCCACTTAGTACTGGAGTGTAAATTCAGCCAGTCCATCTTCAGATCATTTACTTTTAAACACCTTCCTATAAGGCTTCCATAATGTTATGGGATATATAAGAAATTGTCGATTATGTGTCCATGGCTGGGAAATCAAGGGAAAATATTTTTTTGGAGAATAAGGTTATCAGAGAAAATGTGTCCAAATTCACACCATCTAGATCAAGGCTTTACACATAAAACGTTAGTGCTATAAGTATGATAATTTTGCCTAGGGCTCTCTCTGACTTGAATCACAGGAAAAATTCTAGACACTAAATATTAGAAGTCAGAAAAGAAAAACAAAAGGACTTTGTTGATCCAGAGGGTGATCAATAAATACTTACATTTTGTAAATTTAATACAATGGAGAAAATAACGTTAGCATCTACTGTAAGTTATTTTACACATGCTATCTTTTACATCCCAGCAATCCTGAAAATGAGCCTCCACTGTCAAGGAAAATTATAATCTAGGGGAAAAGGCACAAAAGTACAAAATAATAAAAGACCATTGATATAGGGAATTCAGGGGTGAGCAGGTAAATGCTGAGTGCAGAAGGAATAAGGCAGCAGCCAGTCCCAAGTTTCCAAACTGTAAAACTGTAACTTCAGTATGTACAGGTCCGGTGAGACATGCCTTTGTGTGAGTTTGCACCCCCATCCCCATCGAAAGTCCTGTCCCTAGGACTTCCGGTGTTAGAATATCTCATTCAGATCAAAGGCAGCTGAACTGATGTCCAAATTGTCTCTTAGCAGCAGGAGCAATGTCAGAGATAAATATCTCAGTATTATAAGTTAAAGTCAATCAGTCTATTTAGCTAAAATATTTTAAACTAATTAAAGGTAGTTTCAGGGAAGGGGCCCAGTGCTGCTTCAATACAGTTAGACGCTGAATGAGCATCACAGAGAAACACGCCCTGTGCCTGCCCATTCTCCATATGTGGACCAAATCACTAAGATCAGACACTCATCCATGCTGAGATTTAAAATAGAAAGAAAAACACCCAGTAAATGTTTCAGATTAATCAGTCATACTTTAGAAAGCTAGCCAACATGTATATCCATCATCCATCTGGGCGAAAGGCTTTATCAGCTTTTAGACATTAAATGACTCACTCAGCAAAGCTCTTTCCAGACTAATGGTGGTTCTAATTCCTCTGTTAGATGGACCAGAATATTAGGGAGGCAAATTTTTGCTATTATGCTCCCAGAGAATGAACTCACCCAAAGCATAGATGAGTATAATAGCTGATAAAACCTTGAAAAATGCAAGGTTAAAACTGTGTTTATCTGCACCACGCCATCTGCATCCCCTAACAGCTTGAACAGTAAGGATTTGTTCCTTAAGCATTATTAGTTTTGCTAAAAATTGTCCTTGTTTTTCACTACCCCAAGGAAATAAGTGGCGTTGTAAAAATGAAACTGCTCTTATTATAACCTAACCTATGAACCACTTTTTCAAAAGCAATTTGATCATTTGACATCATATTCTTCCCGGTGAGAATAAATAGAAATATGTGTTTTTTTCTCCTTTTCACGTTCGATTTGCCTTGTATGTCAGTTTTTTGTTCACATTCTTTTTTTGTGAGGCTATCCATAACTTAATTGCTTTATATTAAAAATATCCCCCCAAATCTCTCCTGAATTATGTCAAATTTAATATTTTACTATTTTATTAAATGATTATAGTAGAAATCAAGAAGGTGTTTCCTGTTTTGTTTTGTTTTTTTTTTTTTTGAGACAGAGTCTCGCTCTGTTGCCCAGGCTAGAGTGAGTGCCGTGGTGTCAGCCTAGCTCACAACAACCTCAAACTCCTGGGCTCAAGCAATCCTTCTGCCTCAGTAGGCAGCTGCCTCCCGAGTGACTGGGACTACAGACATGTGCCACCATGCCCGGCTAATTTTTTCTACATATATTTTTAGTTGTCGAGATAATTTCTTTCTATTTTTAGTACAGATGGGGAGTCTAGTCTCGTTCTTGTTCAGGCTGGTCTTGAACTCCTGACCTGGAGCGATACTCCCATCTCAGCCTTCCAGAGCGCTAGGATTACAGGCGTGAGCCACCACATCCGGCCTGTTTCCTCTTGAGAGATACTGACTAGAAGAAGGTTGAGGAGACTTCAAGGGGCTGGTAATATTCTACTTTTTGGTGTTGGCGCTGATTATGTATTTGGGTTTCACTGTGTGAAAATTCACCAAGCTCTATACTTAGGATTTGTTTCCTTTTTTTCCTGAAAATATTATATTTTAATAAAATTTACCAAAAGAAGATGACCTGTTTAATAAAATATAGTAATATCTGTAACATTGTTTCTATAAGGTATAATAGAATTTGGCAAAAGGCATATATTTCTGAGGAAAACAGAAATACTAACTACTTCTAAGATACACTTTTAAAGAAATTACAAGGTACCACAACAACTTAGTTATCTCTAATTAAATAAATCAACTAGAATAAGAAAAAATACTTTAAACTATAATCATTACTTCCCAAAGTAAGCTTTTATTATGTATTCTGGGTGCTGTGATTATACATAAACAGCTACACTTGTACTAAATTATGATGGTGCAAATCCAAAACCTTTATAGGTCCTAGGAATGTTCACATATTCTTAAGAAAAGTGAAAAATAGTACCACTGAAATGCATATCAAGGTTGGTTTTTGAAGCATTCTTGCTATGATCAGAATTTATTTGTGGTGAATTACGTAAAGAATTTAGTTTCAACCCTTGGTAACACAAGAAATTCTGAAAGGCATAATCCCAAAATGCTTTTACCTTGATGAAGAAAAGATGGCTCTCAACCTTAGAATGCTGTTTGAAAAGCAATAGACTATTAGGTACGCCAGTGGTATTATTAATTAAACAAATTATCCAAATTCTTTAGTTCCTTTTTTAATGAGTGTGCATTTAATATTGTTCAATGAAAACCAAGGTGTCCCTAAGTCAGCTTTAGATGTAAATAATTGGAGTCAGAAGGCAGAGAGAAACAGATCTGTGTAGTTATGGTGCTGATTTGTTCCCATCTATCTGTATCCACAGTCTCGTGTAGTATCCTCCACACTGACTCTGGGCTTCTGGTCTTTGACCTTTGCCATTTGACCCATGGAAAAAATAGCAAATTCCTCACAAGGTAAGACTTGAAAAGGGCATGCTTATTAGATCTTGCTTTCTTGCTGTTCTAAACCACTGACAATGGGAGTAATCCCAGCCTTGGCTGCTGTACTAGCGACCCCACAGACTAATCACCACTGTTGCCCTGGCCGAAAGCTACCAGTCAAATGCCCGACGGGAGATTAAGGCCACCTGGGCATAGTCAGCATCTCCCCACCCACCATCCACCCCACTTTCCTATCCCCGCCTTCTGCTTCCGTGGATATGCCAACTGATTACTGACACAGGAGCCAGCCACTAGGGTGATTTGATATGCAGCCAAAGTTAACTGACATGGTAAGGAAAATTGTCAACATACACTGTGGGGATACAGCAAGTAACCTTTAAGAAAATTAAATATAGAATTAGGGAGTATAATATTATTTAAGTATATTGTTATATAACTATAATTGCATATAATATATAATATGATAGAATGTATAATGATTATAGAATAGTCTGTAACGTGAGATATATAATAATATATTAAAAGTAATGAAGATAATCCATGCTAATTATTACAAACAGAAATTCTAAAAAGTGTTTGCTTGTGAGCAACGGGTATGGGAAGGGTATACAATATAACACATTTATTCTTTATTAATATTTGTGCGATTGAATGATTGCTTCATTGAACATGAATCATGTCTATAATAAACACATAAGCAAAAATAAAATACAATTATCTTTATTTAAATTCAATGGACACATTAAACATTTGGTTGTAGAACAAGTTAAATAATTTTACTATGTAATTTAAAACATTATATTGAAACAAATAGAGCTATAACATGGGATAGAACATAGATTCTGCATTAGACCTTACAGTTTTATTGATGTATAATTAGTATAAAATAAACTGCATACATTTAAAATGTACATGTGTTTAGACACTTGTATCCACCCATGAAACTTTCACCACAATCAAGAAAATGAACATTGCAATCAACCTAAAAAGTTTCTTTGTGCTCCCTTGCAATCAAACTCACCCTCTCTATACCACCCTCACGTAATAACTGACCTGCTTTCTGTAACTAGAGATTGGTTTTTATTTGTATAATTTTATATAAATGGAATCATAGTATATGACTTTTTTGTTGTTTGAGACAAGTTCTCACTGTATTGCCCAGGCTAAAGTGCAGTGACATCATCATAGCTCACTGCAACCTCAAATTCCTGGACTCAGGTGATCCTCCTGCCTCAGCCTCCTGTTTAGCTGGGACTACAGGTGTGTGCTACCATGCTCAACTAATTTTCCTTTTTTTTTTTTTGTAGAGACAAAATCTCACTGTGTTGCCTAGGGTGGTCTCAAATTCCTGGCCTCGAATATTTTCTCACCTCAGCTTCCAAAAGTGCTAGGATTACAAGCCTGAGCCATCACATTCAGCCTATGTGACTTTTACACTGATCTTCATTATTTTGAAGTTTAACCATGTTGTTGCATAACTAAATAGTTTGTTACTTTTTATTAAGTAGTATTTCATTGTATGTGTGTATAAGAATTTTCTTATCCATTCATCTATTCATGGACACATGGGGCTTTCTAGTATTTGATCATAGCAAATAAATCTGTTATGAACATTTGTTTACAAGTACTTAAGTGAATGTACCATTTGACAACAAGAAGGAAATAGTTATTAATGATTGAAAAATAAGATTGCAAACTGATAGAAAGATTCTTAATGTGTTGGAGATACAGAAATTAAGCAGTCTTTATTAGAACATATGAAATCATGGGAAGGTGTCCAAGATTAGTTTAATAATAATTTTTGCTGCAATAAAATTAGGTATCAAACAACTCAATATCGTAGTAGCATACAGAATCTTCACCAGACATGAATTCTATCTCAAGAAACCACACACTTTCCTCATCCATAAGAAGCACCTCCTCATCCATTTTATCATGAGATAGCAGCAATTCTGTCACATCTTCAGGCTCTATTTCTGATTCTAGTTCTCTTGCTATTTCCACCACATCCAAAGTTAACTTCCTCCACCAAAGGCTTGAACCCCTCAAAGTCATTCGTGATGATTGGAATCAACTTCGTTCAAAATCCTGTTAGGATTGATATTTTCACCTCCTCTCATGAATTACAAATGCTCTTAATAGAATCTATAATGGTGAATTCTTTCCAGGTTTTCAATTTATTTTTCCAAGACCCATCAGAGGAATTACTAGCTATGGCAACTATAGCCCAACAAAATGTATTTCTTAAATAATAAGAATTGAAAATCAAAATTACTCCTTGATCTATGGGATGAAGAATGGATGTTGTGTTAGCAGGCATGAAACGTTAATCTTCTTGTACATTTCTATAGAGCTCTTGGGTGACCAGATGCATTGTCAATGAGCAGTAATATTTTTAAAGGAATATTTATTTCTGATTAGTAGGTCTCAACAATGGGTTTGACACATTCAGTAAACCATACAGTAAACAGGTGTGCTGTCATCCAGGCTTTCTTGTTCCATTGACAGAGCATGAGCAGAGTAGATTTAGCACAATTCTTTAAGGGTCCTAAGATTTTTGGAATGGTAAATAATCATTGGTTTCAATTTAAAGTTATTAGATGCATTAGTCCCTAAAAAGAAAAACAATTAGACTGTCCTTTGAAGCTTGAAGCCAGGCATAGACTTCTCCTCTTTAGCTATGAAAGTGCTAGATGGTGTCTTGTTCCAATATGAGACTCTTTTTTCTACAATGAAAATTTATTGTTTACCATAACCACCATCATCGATTACTTCAGCTAAATCTTCTGAATTACTTGCACCAGCCTCTATGTCAGCCCTTACTGCTTCACCTTGCATTTTTATGGTATCAGAGATGACTTCTTTTCTTAAATCTCAAGAATCAACCTCTGCTAGATTCCGCCTTTTCTTCTGCAACCTCTTCACCTCTTTCAAACTTCATAGAACTGAATAGAATCGAGGCCTTGCTCTGGATTATGCTGTGCCTTAAGGGACCTTTAGCCAAAGGCTTTCATCTTCTATCCAGAGCACTAAAATTTTCTCCGTATCAGCAATAAGGCTCTTGAACTTTCTTATTATCTGTGCTCACTGGAGTAGTCCTTTTAATTTCCTTTAAAACTTTTTGTTTGCATTTACAACTTGGTGAACTTTTTGGTACAAGAGGCCTGTCTTCTGGCTTATCTCAGCTTTTGACATCCTTCCTCACTAAGCTTACTCATTTCTAGCTTTTGATTTAAAATAAGAGGTGTGGTACTCTTTCTTTCACTTCAACACTTAGAGGCTATTGCAAGGTTATTAATTGATCTAATTGCAGCATTTTTGTGTCTCAGATAATAGGAATGCCTGAAGAAAATGAGAGAGATGAAGGAATGTCCAGTTAGTGGAGCAGTCCGAATACACACAGCATTTATCAATTAAATTTGGAGTCTTATATGGGTGTAGTTCACAGCACCCCAAAACAATTACAATAGTTACAATGAAGATTATTTATCACAGATCACCATAACAAATATAATAATGTATAATTAGAAAGTTTGAAATATTGCAAGAATTATCAAAATGAGACAGACATGATGTGAGCACATGCAGGTACCAATAGACTTGCTCAACACAGGATGGCTACAAACCTTCAGTTGTAAAAAATGCTATAACTACAAAGGCAAGAAACCAAATTGCAATAAAATGAGGTATGCCTGTGTACAAAAACAGCCTGTTGCATGGTAAGAGTGATGCTATCTTGAAACAAAACTGCCATGATGACCAATTGTTTGTCTCCTACATACCAAGGCATTCTGCAGCAAGGTCCTAAAACAATATCTGTAGCATAAATAATCCCTCATCAAGATGCTTATCTAACCTCCCCTGTAGTCACAAATTTCAACAAGAAATTCTGAGATGTAACCTGCTGCATATAATTTATCCTAAAACTTGCTATACAAAGGATATTTACTGCAGGGTGGGTTCACCTTTTCATGGCTGCCTGAGATATGGCTTAAGTCCCTACTAAATATTTTCTTTCTGAGAAACTGGATTGTCATCCTCTTTCTTCAGCCTTTCAGCTCCCTTCCCCTTTGAGGGTGGATTTGCATATACCTGCTTTCCATGGAACAGCCTGTAATTGTTTTTCTTTTTTTTTTCAACTGAATTTTCTGTATGATTTTGTTCCTTTCAGGAGATCAGTGAAGGGGCTCAATGTAGACATATCTAGTAGAAACATATTATTTTTACTTGCTTCCTCAAGCTCTCGCTCTCCATGACTCACCAGGGATGCCGAAATAGCAGAAGGAGACTGCAGCTAGAACCACCTCGAGATGACACTGTTGGGTTCCCCGCTACCTGCAGGCATGCAAGGCCTAGAGCAATAAGGGGGGTATTAAGGACCAGTGAGACTGTAAAGACCTGTGAAACAAGAAATTGATCCACATTCTTCATTTCTTACTATTCAGCACAATTTCCTGTTTTCCACTTTGCTGAAGGCCTCATCAGTTTGAGTAATGAGCCCTAAGAACCAACACAAGATTAATTACTCTAAACCAAGTGAGATTTGGGCTGGAATCAGCTTTAGATGGATTAACCACCAATTTTATAATAGGTAGCATAGAGGAGTGGAGAATGAGTAGAAAGTAATGCACATAGGAGGAAAGCTAATATTGATAACATTTCTTGGTAATATTTTAAAAATCTATAACTATTAACACTTAATATATATTATCATTTAATAATGAGAAACCTAGGCTTGGAAAATATATGGGATCAGAGTTTATTATTAATAAATGGTAGGCCAAGGACTCAAATCCAATTTTCCTGCCTTAATTTGCCCAGAGAATCAAGTGTCTTCCTATTCATTCACTAACTGATTTCGATTAAATTATAAATGAACAATAGGAAAAATTGCAAAATGAATCACAGAGGAACTGTTTTCCCTTCATATGCAAGTTTCACACAAGAAAATTCAATAAATATAAATGTTTTATAGAATTTGTAGAATCTGTTGATAAATTAATAAGAATTATGTAAATTATTGAAAATCATTTTGAGGATATTATTTATATGATTTTTTAAATAAAACTTTAAGGACAGATGTTTTCTAATAAACCATGTTGAGTTACTATGACTATGAGCAGTTGTTTGTTTTAATTTGTATTAATTATTACTTATTCTCCTCTAGACCTGTTTAGCTCTGTGCCTCTCTGCTTCCTTTCACCTACCGAAAATGAAAAAAAATTCTTCAAAGCCCCATAATCTTTTGTCTTATTGATTGTTACACACCACAGCACAGTGCCTAATATGAATTAAGTACTTGCTGCTAAATTCTCAATTAATGCTCTACCAAGTTAAATAAACCAAAGTCTCTAAATACAGTTCTAGGAAGCTATGAGGTTATAATGTTGCATTTGCTCTACAAGTTGTTTTTCTCAACACTAGGTGAAGGGTTTTATAGGAGATTAAAGTAGCCATGATGTAATTGCTTGTAAGGGAAAATAAATTTACCACTTACTCTTAATGTCAAGAACTTGGAAACTCAATTGCCAAAATAATACTGGTAGTAAAAAGGCCAGTAATGGCATTTTTGTCATGTTCAAGAAAAATAGTTTTTATTTCTGTTGAGTTCATTTCTTATGAGTATATATATTCAGTATCATTTTTCATGATATTATTCAAACCTTTACTTACTTGTTTTTATAAGAAACATTTATATAGTGTTTACTATGTGTGGACAATATTCTAAATATATTTACTGATATTAAATTATTTATTCTCCTGTCTTATTCAGCGTCCTCCAAAACAGCAGACACCAAGATTGGTTAAGATGTAAAAGACATTAGAGAAATGCCTAAAATGCCTGAGTAGGATAAAGGTGAAGAAGCAGGAGTATGGAAGGAGAGACTTCAGACCCCAAAGCTGGTATGACATCTGCGAAAGAAAAAGGGAAAGGAAGGATGGTTGGGCAGGAAGAGTCGTAGATTGCAGCACAGTTCTAAGAAAGATTCAGCAAGGTCTGTAGGGAGGCCATGAGCCAAAATTGTCAATGGGTGAAATCCCAAGTACTGCAGAAATGGCAAGGCACTCACACCTCCACGAGAGTCAGTCACTGGCCGGAAGCATTCTGGTAGGAGAACATAGCTCCAGTGCAAACGCAGTGAGGGATTCAGAGGTGACAGGTGGGAAATTGTCAACTCTGTAGTTCCTTACAGCCAGTTTTAATGGAAATCGGAGCACTGCAATTCCATGTGTACCACTCTTCACAGCAACCCTATGAGTTATGTTTTACTATAATTTCATTTTACATATGAGAAAATGGAGAAATACAGGTTAAATGCATTGCTCAAGACCACATCTTATTGCCAATCAAGCTAAGTGAATTTTCCTTGTTTGATATGTGATTATTTTGTACATTTTCTAACACAATTTCACATATCTACATATTGCTGTTGGTTAAGCTATTTATAATAAAATTATCATGTAATTTTACCCCTGTAGATGGTAATATTTAGAGAATATTTGGCTTCCATGTTACCTGTTTTTTAACTCTCTCTCAGTAGAAATCACACTGAGCAACAAGGAATTGGAAAGAAAGTCAGTGAAATTATTAGAAGCTGCCTGAAATAGTAAATAAAAATTCTAAAGAAATTTAGAAAGATTAAAATGTACTTTTTCATTGATTTTTATCTGCCTTTTTATAGCAAGGTAATATTGACAATTCATTAAGTAAAGGAAGAGTTTAGATGCTTTGAGGACTTTCTTTATATTAAGGGTAAGAGATTCCATTGTTGCTAAAATATGTTGCTAAAATAGACAAATTGAGCCATCTCTCCAGTCGCATATTCTGTAATATATATATATATATAAAATATGCTAATTTTTATTGTTTTCAAATTATACTCCCGCAAAATCTGTAAGTACTTTTTGTCACACGAAAACACAGTGACCAAGATGCTATGCAACATAGCAAATTATCAAACAGGGCTCTGATCTCCTATTGAACACATATCCTAACTCTCTAGGTTTTCAAATCTTCATCTATACATGAGAAGAGCTGGACTCTATCCAAAATGTGAAAAAAGAAAGGATCATCATCAGACTCACCTGAAATCTATATAAAAAAAAATCAGGTTTTCCTGGCCCAATTGCAGAGAAATAGATTATACAGACTAGAGTGAGGCTGGGAAATTTTCTAAAATGTACAACTGTATGGGAATCACTGAACTAAATAACCTGTAGTTACAGAATTTTTCTTAAAAATCTTTCACTTAATGTTAACCTTTTTATAGGTTTTGAGTTTTGCTGTGCTGTCTAAGCTGGATTCAAACTGCTGAACTCAAGCGACCTCTAGCCTTGGCCTCCTGAGTAGCTGCCACTATGAGCTTGCACCTGGCTTAATGTTAATATTTTAAAACTTCTTTGTGTTAATTAAAAATTTACATTCAATTAAATTTTTCATGATTTTTTCCAGTGATACTATGTGATCAAGAACACCAAAATATATTGCAACTGCTTTTTTAGCCAAATATTACTTAAAATATAATATACTAAGGCATAATGTAAATTAGAACGTAAGCCATATTTCTTATAGGATAATGAAGATTTTTGTGTAAAACATTAGAAATATTACCTACAATGAAATGTTAATCAATTACTAGTAAAAATAGTTGATATTTATGAAAGGTAAAATTCCACACAATAACTTGAGTGCAAATTTGTTTTCAAATGGATATTCTTTGAGCATTTACAAACTCAGCTCTCCACCATACTATCTAAAATTTCAGTTGAATGATGTTTTTAATTTAAGTCTCTCTATTTTCATATCTCAGCAGTCGATTACCACTTCATGTTACAATTACTCACAGCCCTTATCTGTAAATGAAATTTGAAAACATGACGTGAACATAACGTGCTGACAGCACAAACAGAAGCACCGCTCCATGCTCCTATCACACCATGTCAACATGCTCATTCTTAATAAAAAACTACAGCTTCGAGGAAATAACTTGAATAAACCTTATCAGAACAACTAACATTTCCTATTTTTGTGTAACACTTCGAACACTCCAAAATCTTACAAGCTGATCCACGTGGCAGTGAAGTATATCATGGCAATATTTTTCAACATACGTAGACAAGACACTGGTTTCTGTCGTCTTGTTTCTGTCTGCATGAAATGCTGCAGGTGTGGAAAAAGAAAATCTCTCCAGTATTTCGTTGTTGTTATTTTGAAATGTGTACAATCATTGCTTAAAGTCACCCAAAAAGTTGCGTTAAATAGGTTAATTTAATTATATTGAGTAATTAGTGTCTGCTTCCCACTGCTGTCACGAACTCCCTTCCCAAATATATATGCCTAGACATTATTTTAATTCAGAGCTTCTCAGTCTCCAATAGAAAGGTCATTAGAAACACAGCTACTTTGCTGATTGTTTGACCACGTGCTCCACTTAATTCTTAAACCAGGGAGAAGTCCCGAATGAATTGAAGATGAGAGACATGAAATAACAAAAGTTATGTCATTATTCCAGGGACTATAAATAAAATATTTTTTCAAAACATAATTGAATTTGCATTTATATAATTAAAAGAATGACTTGTGAATTTTGCAATAAATTAAGCAGTATGGACATGCATATAGAAAAAATTAATGTGGGGTATAGGGGTGAGTGCCTGGGAGGCTGAGGTGGAAAGATTGCTTGAGCCCAGGAGTTTGAGGCTGCGGTGACCTATGGTTTCACCACTGCACTCCAGATTGAGTGACAGAGTGGACGCTATCTCTCTTAAAAACAAAAAAGAAAGAAGAAAATGAAACGATTCTTATTTTATCTTTACCCCAGTCCAGTTCCATCTCTCAGGAGTGATCAATAGTAACTGCTGAGTGTGTACTCTGCCACACCTTTCCTATGTCCTTTATGCACAAATGTAGAGATTTTGAGGTTTACATGTTTATTTTAACATAAATTTCATGCTACCTGGTAACTTATTTTTTTCACTTAACCAGAACTCCCAAAGGTGCACTGAAATTTTTCAAAATGTGTTTATAATTTTATCACAAATATATACATATAACTTAAAATTTCAAGTATACTACTTGATTTATAATGGAAAGAAGCAGTATTCTACCTGAAAGTACACATTCCCCATAAGCAACCACTTTTAACTTTTCAGGTATTCATTTATTTACTAAATATCTATGTAGTTCCGGGTACTATTCTTGGTGCATGGGTATGAGATACGGCAAAGAATAAAACAGATAACTTTTCTGCTCTCACTCTCAGGAACATTTCATTTAAGAGAGAGTGCTCTGTGCCAAAAAAAAAAAAAGGAGACAAAAAGGCTTCAAATAATTAATAAAATATTATGTTAATGATGATTAGGTGATGGGAAATGAGAAAGAGGATTCCAAAATGACTATTTATTTTAGATATTTCTTCAAATATCTCCATATTAAAAATGTCTTTCCTATTTTTTTATTTTCAATATTGAGCAATATTTATTGTCTTCCTATGTTGGAAGGTGATAAATAATCTCACTTACATTTCCTTCTCCTCCCTTATATGCAAACGTACATACACATATGCACACATATAATTTTAGATTAAAACAATATTCATAGTATATTCTTATGACCATATGATATTATTCACAAAAAAATTTCTGATCGTATTTCTTTTATTGAGCAACCCTCCTACCTTTGGAATTTAAAATTGCCTTAATTTTTTCTTCCCTTCCGTCCTTTTTCTCTTCCTCCTTTCTTCATTTAATCTTATGAATGTGTGCATGGGAAGTGTATTACATAGGGAACCATCAGGAACCCTGAAAGCAATCTAGATTTTCCAGCACAAAGAAGCTGGGAGCAAAGTTAAAAATAAAAACAGTATATGACTTTCGGGAGATCTGAGGTGTCGGAATTTGTTGCCTGCAGGATCAAAATGGATCATTTGGAGGAGTTAGCACAGAATCCACTGCAAACTTCGTGCTCTCTGTCCTTGCATCTGCCCATCGCTCTCTCTTTCCAAAAGTTGTATAATAGACTCACGATGGCAGCATCTTATTCAGATTTCTACTGGCAAGAGAGTCTGGGAAATCTCGTTCACGATTTCATCTTTTAGATGAATAGGAGAGTGTGAAAGTGAAAGGGACAATGTTGAAATAACAGACAATCTGACAAACAATTTAAAATTTTTGAGGTCTTGCATAACCATAAATCTATATCACAAATGATCAAAAATTAACTGATGATAATATTTATGTTGGAAATTCTCTTCTTTCTGTCTCTTTCTCCCCCTCTCTCTTTTATTTTAAGATCCTCTTTCAAACTCTTGTTTTTTAAAATATTACAAACAAGGACTTCGGTGTAGATATTCGTATTTGTTTTATTTGTTGTAATTCATTGATTTAGGCACTAAGTGGGCTTTGCGATATGGAAACTCATGGTTTTCAATTTTAATAAATTTATTTATTAAGTATCCCCCCTTATCCTAGATTTCGCTTTCCATGGTTTCAGTTATCTGTAGTCAACCACAGTCTGAAAATATTAAATGTAAAATTTCAGAAGTAATTCATAAGTTTTAAATTGCCCATCAAGGATATGAATCATCTCTTTGCCCAGCATATCCACACTGTATTAGTACTATCCCATTAGTCCCTTAGTAGCTGTCTCAGTTATTAGATCAGCTGTTGCAGTATCTGGGCATTTGTGGTCAAGTAATCCTTATTCTACTTAATAATGCCCCAATGCACAAGAGTAATAATGCTGTAATTTCACGTGTGCCAAGGAGAAGCCTTAAAGTGATCTCCTTAAATGAAAAGGTGAAAGTTCTTGACTTAGTAAGAAAAGGCAATTCCTATACTGAGGTTACCAAGGTATGCAGTAAGAATGAATCTTCTATTCATCAAATTGTGAAGAAAAAAAAAGAAATTCATGCTAGTTTTGTTGTGGCACCTCAAACCGCAAAAGTTACGGCCACAGTGCATGATAAGGGCTTAGTTATGCTTGGAAAGATAACAAATCTGGAAGTGGAAGACATGAACAGAAGCATATTCTTATTGACAGCAATTGCGTTTGGTACTACCCATGATTTTAGACATCCATTGGGGGTCTTTGAATGTATCCCCCATGGAAAATTGTGAGCGCTAATATATTTTTTTTCTCTGATAATCTTCCAACAGCATTCCTCCGTGGCTTTTTCAGAAGCTCCTTATTAATTGGATATTTGATTTACTAGATGAATATCTATTTTTCTCTTGTGTTTTATTTGTTTATATTTTAGTTCTGTATTATTTTTCTCAAGTTTTATCTTTTAGCCCTTTTAAAGATGATTTTAATTGGTTTTTTTAATTTACAAACTTTTGTACTTTCTTTTTACAAAGTTCCTGTTTTATAGCATTTTTTCATATGCAATGTCTTCTCTTATATTTTGCAGACATTTACTAGGGTTGTGTTAAGATTCTTCACTGATCTTGAATTTCCTCAAATTATTTATTTCGTTATCTGTCTTTTATGTAGAAGGATTTTATTGAAATGTCTGTTGACTTGACCATGATTCTTCATTTAGCAATGAAGTACTATTTGAAGCTGTGAACTGTGTGGGAAGTACAGATGGACATGCCTTGTCTTGGAGTGATGGGACCTGCACCAGGCTCTTTCGCTGGACGATGCCATATTGTAATCTATCTCTTAAGGCTAACATTTCCCTAAAGAAAGATGTTCAGTCTCCTATATAGGGGATATTTGCCAGTTTCATTTAAAGTAGTTATTAGTTAGGAATAATAATCTCTAGTCCATTTGTTGTAAACAATTCCTCGGTCTACTTTAGACCTTGCTGATGGTGAAATTTTATGTAATTTTAAAAAATTTTTATGTACCAAATATTCCTCGCTCATGACTCTTGCCTAATAAGAAATTCTTTCAGAATATAAATGGCGATTTTAAAATAATTTTCAAATGTTTGTTGTTTTATTTTTACAACATAAATATTCAGTCTATCTATAATGATCTCCCTCTCCCATTTTTTTTTACTTTCAAATGAATGGCAAATTATGATAAAAATAATCACTAAACTCACCGTCATTTTCCACAAATTTGAAAAACTGACTTTGCCATATATTGATTTTACATAAATGTTTCAGTCTAAAACTGTACAATTTAGTAAGTTTAACTGATCTTTTAATAATTTCGATGTAAAAATGCACATTTTTAGCAGTAACATTATAAGAAATGTTGATATCAAATAAGAAAAATTTTGTTTCACTTTTCTTTCTTTTGAACATTTTCATATTCTACTCTAGGGTAGTTTTCTTTCATTTGAATTGCCGCTGAAAGAATAGAAAATATACACTAGAGCTAAAAATGCTTCATAGCCACAACAGTAACATTTTTCCTATTTTAGAAGCTCTTAAAATTTTGCCTATTCAGATATGAATTTAGTATTTAACCAAAGAATATTAATATTAGTGTCTTTTTCCATTATTATTGTGGCTGTGAATTTGGAAACTCATAATAATTTTAGGACCAAAGTCTTTCTCTACCTAATAAATAAACAATAATGTTTATTTAGAAGTTATTAATTGCTAAGTAATATGATGAGCACTTTATATGTATTATTTTATTTAAATCTTACAACATCTCATGAAGTGGCCATTATTATTTATCCATTTGTCATATCAGCAAGCAGTCCTTTCCTCGAACTGCAAATTTTATTATTTGCATCTGGAAGATCTGGCATTCATACATAATTATATTTATTTGTTTATATTCACATGTTCTCTTCTGTAAGAAGTATCTTTCATTTGCTCATCTCAAACCCTAATTCTGGTTTCTATGACAAGTATTTTCCTTTTCAGTTCCAAAAAATTTTTTTTGCTTTTTTTTTATATCTCTTTGAGCATTATTATTATTTTAAATTAAAGTTCTCTTTTGCTTTTTTAACTATTGATAATAATGATAACATCACTATTTGTTGAATATTTATTATATGCCAGCAACTATTATCAGTACTTTTCAGATATTACCTTGCTTGTTCTTCACAGCAACCATTGAGATTGGTATGATTATTATACCAAAACTACAGATGGAGAAACTGAGGCACAGAGAAGATAAATAACTTACATAGTATCATACAGATAATAACAGGTGAAGCTGACTCACAAACCCAGGGAATTTATGAGCTTGAAATATTACCTATGAACTTATTTCTATAAGAGCCCCTTGTTCTTTCTCCCTCAAGTCACTGACCCTCTTAAATTTAACTTTTCTTTCCTACTGATACATTTTTTTCCTGAGCTCAGGAAATCAGAAAGCAGCAAGGAGAATACAGCATTCTAGTGAGTCAGTGGCTAATGAGCTAACAAACTAAACCAATCTTTCTTGCACCAGCTGGCTATTATATTCTGGTGCCAATACCAGTACCAATACCAATAAGCTAGATAAGTAAGTCCAGAGACAGCTGGACTGCGACGGTAACTCGGTTATCAGAGACGCCTAATTCTTCTCCCTGTCTTGCCATCTTAAGTGTCTGGCTTATATTTGAAGTACCTACATGGCCCAGGAAAGCTTCTAGTGTCTCACTGGTCATATTCAAAGTACAGAAGGATATAGGAGAAGTGAAGAAGGGTAAAAAATCATTTTCTGAAAGTTTCTACCAATATTTTCTTAAATCTTTCGATCAGAACATGGTCATATTCCTATAACTTTTTATAAGTCATCCCAGAAAAAGAGAGAGAGAAAGAGAGAGAGAGAGAGAGAGAGAGAGAGTGTGTGTTTGAGGACACTTTCATAACCTAATAATGTAAGTTTCTGTTGCTATGTAAGTATCTTTAATCCTTTCATAGTCCATGCCTTTGGCAACAATGGTGTCAAGGGGTATATTAATTTCAATATATTAAAAGATTCAATCTCCCCAAAAAGAGGGCCCAAATTTCACTCAGTTACAAAACCAGCTCAGATTCCAGGATGTTTGCTTCCTGTGTGTACATCTCTATCAGGATAGTAGATAGCATCTCACAGGACATTGGTTTGAAGCTGACAGGCAAGTCCTTTGTCCCCAATAGTATTGAGCATACAATTGTGTACGTGGAATAGTATGTCTGTAATAAAAATTCCCCTTTAAAAGATATACACAAAAATTACTAGTGCATAGCTTTTACCCAGTACAGCTATACAGGCATAACATAAACCTTCTGTCCTGAAGCCAGCTCTGGCTCTGCTCTGAGAGTCATTTCCCTGTCATTATTTGCTTGATTATAATTAAAGTGGACAATAAGAAAGGTATTCAGAGTTTCTAAGGGATATGCAATTTTAGTGCCCTACTTTGTGATAGTTTACACTCAGAGACCTTGAAATTATTCTAAGGCACTTAAATTCACAGGCAATTGTAGAATAGGAATGGAGTTTCTTTCACAAATAATAATAATAATAAAAAAATAACGCTGTGATTCTCAAATATAATAGGTTTCAAAGATGGCCTTACACAGTAACATCAGTGGCTGAATTCAAGGTATATGGTACCCTGGTAAGAGATCCAGTACCTTAGTGAGAGATTTAGAATGTTTTAGATCATGTCATTTTTTTCGAAGACTTAAGAAAATGTAATAAAGAAGACACAGAACAACATGTCAGAAAATCTAAGTTCAAGTCTCTACATCTATATTTACTAGATATTTTGCTTTGGACAAATGACATCCTTTAACTTTGTTTTTCCTTTTTTTAAAATGCTATTAACCTCTGCAAGGAAAAAATGAGAGAATGTGAATGAAATTGTTTTGTGGATTATAAAATAGTCCATTATATGAGGTATTATTGTTATGATAGAAATCACTGAAGAGCACCTACTATAATAGAAAATTTTCTTTATGCAAAATATGTCATAGAAGAAAAAACTATGTAATGTGTTGAGCATGCTATCAAGTATTGTATATTGCTCAGGGGACATTTCTATAAGAACTTGGCATTACTATTCTCTGTGTCAAATGCTTCATTGTGCCTACATTATAGAACACCATTATTTGGGGCATCTTTCACAAATTTCATATGTAATGAATATATATAATTTTCTTTTTGAAGCAAAAATAGAACTGCTTCCTTAAGATTGAAAAGGATTACAGTTTATTGCAGAAATAAATTCTTATCAAGGACTCTGTGCCCTTGTTTCAGCAAGCTTTAAAAGCCCAGCGCAAATATGTTCCTTAATGGCTGATGAACTGTGAAAAACACACTGAACATTGGGAAAAATCTGGGGCTACTTAGAATAAGCAAATATAGATGTTCCAATCTATGTTATTGTGCAGATGAATTTTTCTCTAGTATCCCTGGAATGAGTCCATAATATGCTACCATACGTGCACATCTTTTCATTATCAAACTCACTGTTAAAACACGGGATTCAGATCAGGAAAATGGAGACAACAAAAGTAAATTTTCAACTACTTTGACAGAGAATCCTACAAAGAGTAAATGACTTATTTTCATAGCATGCAGACAAATCTTCCAGTCCTAACTTTCAGGGGTTTATGTATTAAAACATCATATATATGTGAGTGTTTGTGGGCTGTATATAAGTTTAACATATATGCACATATAACACATGTATATATACTTATTACATATTATCTATATTTATATAAAATTATCATTATACATAATGAAAAATCTATCTCCATTTCCACCTCCACCTAACATCCATATCCACCTACATACACATGGAGAAGAGAATTCTTTTTCTGTCTTTATTTCTTGACTATGTCTATATTTATACAAGTTACAAAGGATACATAATCTAATCCCCCTTGTGACATATGAAATATTATACTGTCACATGCTTCTGTACCTTGTTTTCTTCATTTAATAGGAGACAGTGTACATATACATACATTTCCAGTTCCTTTATACAGGTACATAATTTCCACTTTATGATTATCCATAATTTATCTAACCAGCTTCTTTTGATAGACATTAGCATATTATCTATCATTTAATATTTAAAGATTGCTTCAATGGAAACTTTCTATGTAAATCATTTTCCAGGAGAACAAGTACAAGTAAATATGCAGGTTAAAAGGTTATACACATTTATAATTTTGATAGATACTATGAGATTTTCCTACATAGAGATTACAGAAATTTAATATGCAAATGGAAATACATGAAAATATCTTTTTCCTCAGAGCCTCATCAATATATTGTATAATCTCACTATGAGCTTTGGGGCAATACATTGTGCATACAGGAGGGGAGTAGCTTGATGTAATTTTAAATGCTACTTTAAATGTAATTAACTCTTATTAGGAGTGAGGTTGAGCATCTATTTCTTCATATGTTTAAAAACAAACTATATTTATTCTGTGCCAGTGAATTCTCCATGTGTTCTGCTCATTTCTAATAAGAATTTTGATCCTTTTCTTATTAATTTCCAGAAACTCTTCATATGATAGGGATGTTATCCCTTTAACAAAGTATGAGATACAAACATCTTTTTATTTCAAGTTTTATGTTTGTTGTTTTGAATTTGAGTATGATGTAAAGTAACATGTAGACTTTTTTACTTTTATGAAGTCATGGTGATCAATATTTTAATATACATCTTCATAATATTAATGTGACTAGAAAAGACATTCTATTTCAATATTATAAAGAAATTCTCCCATTTTTTTCATGTTTATTGTTTTATTTTCTACAGTTTTTTTCTTTATTTAGAAAGTGTCCTGATAACTTACAGACCAAATGGATTGTTTTTTTCCAGATTACTACACAGTTTTTGCAAATTTATCTTTGGATATTATATTATCTTTAATTGATTTGCCTGTATGATATTAATGTCTACCTTTTTTATCTTCTACTAAAATATGTGTGTGTATTTAAGGCATACAACATGATATATATAATATGAAATTATTACTACAATCAAGTTAACTAGCATATTTATCTCCTCACACATTTACTTTTTTGTCTGTAGTAAGAACATTTAAGATCTACTTTCACCAAATTTCAAGTATACGATACAATATTATTAAATATAGTCACTATATATTAATAATACTTTAGATCTCTAGAGCTTATTTATCTACACAACTAAAACTTTGTACACTTTGGCGAACATCTCCCTTTTCCTACCTCAGCTCCTGTTAACTACCGTTCTATTTTCTGCTTCCACAAATTTGATATTTTTAGATTCTAGACACAAAATAAATTATGTGATATTTTTCTTCTTCTGCCTGGCTTATATCACTTAGCATAATGTTCTCTAGACTTCAGGCATGTAGTCTCAAATGGCAGGACTTTCTTCTTCATTTCCTTATCCATTCATCTGTCACCAGACACTTACGTTGTTTCCACATATTCGTTACTGGGAATATGCGGCAATGCACCTGGGACTGCAAGTATCTCCTTTACACACAGATTTCAAATCCTTTGAATATATACCCAGACGTGAGATTGCTGGATCATATGATAGTTCTATTTTTAACTTTTTGAGGAGCCTCCTTAGTGTTTTTCATAATGGTTGTACCAATTTACATTCCCTGCATCAGTGTACTAAGATTCCCTTTTATCTCCACAGCCTCACCAACACTTGGTATCTTTGTTTGTTTGTTTGTTTGTTTGTTTTTTTAAAGGCCATTCTCACAGGCATGAGATGATGTCTCACTGTTATTTTAATTTGCATTTCTCTGATGACTAGTAATGCTGGGACTTTTTTTCATATAACTGTTGACCATTTGCATTTTTTCTCTAGGACAATGTCTATTCAGGTCCTTTGCCCATTTTTTTAATCTGGTTATTTGGCTTTTCCTTCTATTGAATGTATGAATCCCTTATACATTTTTAATATTAAACCTTTACCAGAGGTTTGCAAATATTTTCTCCCAAACGATAGGCTGCCTTTTTGTTTTGTTGATTGCTTCCTTTGCTGTGCGGAAGTTTTTCAGTGTAATGTAGTCTCACTTGTTTGTTTTTGCTTTTTTGCCTGTGCGGTTAGGGTCATATTCAAAAGACTACTGTAAAGACCAGTGTCAATGAGTTATTTCCTTATATTTTCATCTCAGGGTTTTAGGGTTTTAAGTCTTACATTTAAGTCTATAATCCATTTTGAGTTGATTTTTTGCATATGGTATAAGGGTGTATTTTCATTCTTTTGCACATGGATATCCAGTTTTCCCAGAACCATTTATTGAAGAAACTATCCTGTCTCCATTGTCTATTTTTAGTGCCTTTGTCAAAATTAGTTGTTTGATTAGGCATAGTTTATTTCTGGGCTCTCTATTCAGTTGCATATTTTTGACTTGTGTGTCTATTTTTATGCCAGTACCATACTGCTTTGATAACTGTGTGTTTTGAATAGCCTTGCAATGTAATTTGAAATCTGGAAATGTGATTTCTCCAACCATGTTCTTGCTCATGATTGCTTTGATTATTTGGAGTCTTTCTGTGGTTTTATATACATATATATAAGCCATATATACATAACATTAAGTGATAGACTAGATGATGTGGAATGGTTCTATAAATATTTTAAGATTGTTTTTTCTGTTTCTACGAAAGAAGCTAGGAATTTTAATAAGGATTGCAATGAATCTGTAGACACTTGGGTAGTATGGACATTTTAACAATAATTCTTCTGATCCATGAGCATGGGGTGTCTTTCCTTTTATTTGTGTCCTCTTAAATTTCTTCCATCACTGTTTTATAGTTTTCAGCATATAATTCTTTCACTTTCTTAGTTAAGTTTATTCCTAAGTATTATATATATTTTTGTTATTGTAATTGGGATGTTTTCTTTATTTCCTTTCTAGACAGATTCTCCTCATTATTCTCTTTCTGAGTCCTCCTGACCAGTCTTTGTTTGTTCATATGAAATCCAGAATTAAAATATCTAGCTCCAAAATCGTATAAAAACAAAAAAATTAAAAACCAGAAAACAAAACAGACATTATCACCGATATTATTGATGGGACCATGTTGAATTTATAAATTAATATGAAAGTTAATTCAGACAAATTTTAAGCCTAGTATTTGATGTCGAATTATTTCAGAATGACAGTTTTGTTCTGTGTTATAGAAGAAAAATTAAAGAGAGACAAAAGAAATAAGAAAAAAGTTTGATACAGAATATATTATTATTTAAATATGATTTCATAGTTCTGTCTAAGATTCTTTGAGGCTGATGACAATATATTACAGTCTTAGTTGTTCTCTCACAGAGGATGGTACGCTTTAATACACATAGGAAAACCTTAATAAATGTTTATTGAATGACTTCCTAACTATAATTGCATAAACTATATTTAGAGATATTTTAGGCAACTCCTCCCATATCATATAAAATGCTTAAACTTGGCCATAGTACACAGTTTATAGATAAGATTTGTATATTATTATACATATTGCTTATTTTATTTCTCAATATAAAAATGTAGATAGTTTTATGTAATATATATCCAATATTTGGTATAATTTTACATATATATAAAATATAACATATGCATAATATATATTACAAATGTTGAATGATTTACAGCTAAACCATTAACACAATAAATATTTTAATATCATAAACCATACATTATTTTTTTTTTTCAGGTTTCAGACGTTAGCCTGGATGGGCTATTGAAAAACTCAGAGTTCTTGGGAACTGAGATTTGAGTGTCTTGGCCTTGTTGAAGGCTCTAACCTGAATTCCAAAATTTCATACCACTTAAATTTGCCAAGTGGCTTAGTATTGTGATAATAATCTTATTTTCTCCTGACATCTTAATTCAACTCTGCTTATGATTATATAATGTATTAATCACTTTAGATGTAGATTTACCAACATTTTTAATTACTAAGTTGAATTTAGTGGTTTGCATCCAATACAATATAGTGTCAGATATAAAAATTAACATATGTAGAGATCCATGTGTCTATGTTCCCTCTGTTATAATAAATATACATTTTCTCCATCTTGAAATTTTAAAACATATAGTTAATATTATTATAATTACAAATGAAATATTCTTCAACGTTTACTATGTAAAGAGATATCACAGAAATATTCTCCATGCTACAATTTGTTTTTACATTTTTCATACCATCAGAACTTTCTCATAGAGATTTCTGAAAATTCATTATAATTTTTTAACCAATATAAGGAATGTCTAATTGTAAAGTCATTCACACATAATTACATACATTATTAAAATATCAAAAAATATATGTAACCTACAATTAAAATACCACTAAATTAGCTGTTTTCAGTACTTGAAATACACTTTTCAAATTCTTTTATTAATTAACAATTGATGATAAATCATGCAAATACATTCATGTTTACTTAAGCATAGATAAGTAAATAATTCAAATAAGGATGTAAAAAGATTATATTCAGTCACTGGATAGTCAAAATTGTAGCAAAATTTAAATACAATCAGATCTCCAAAAGTAGATATATCAAAATGGTTTTTAATAGCTATCTCTCGTAAATTTTATAAAAAGAAGTGCTCATTTTTAAGTTCTTTAAATTTGAATATCACTCTTATTCTAAAAAAAGTTCATATTAGTTTAGACTGTGTTATGGTTATGAACATGTCAACTCTGACCCTCATGTCCTTAATGCCAGCAGAAATGCAAACACTAGGAAAGGTATAACCAACAAAAAAAATTAGTGCCATTACCAAAAGAAAAGACAAATTTGACTTATCATTTATTAAAAGTATATTTTCAGAAAACCTTCTAAAATAGAAAACATTTTATTTATAATTTTATTTATATATATACATATTTTATATTTAGACTTATATTTATGACATCTATGATCATCATTTTGTTTCTTTTCCCAAAATGCTGGATGTTGCACAATAACTTTACCAAAAGGAAGAAATAATAAAGGTAAATTTTAACCTTTACCTTGGAGGAAGTAATATTATTTACATTTTCAGGTACGAGAAAAAAAATCACAAGATTAATTTCTCCAAATTTTCTTTCTATCCAGGAAAATGTGTTTTTTAAAAAAATTACAGTAACATATTATCTTTTATCATGTTTCCTGATATAATGTAATATCTATTTAAAACTCACTTTTAGCAGTATGCAAAACATCAATTGCCAAACTGATAAAATAACGTTTGTTTTCAGAAAAAAAGGTGGTAGGAAAGTGTAAATTTATTGACATAATATACATATTACAAATTTCAGTCTACACATATACTACAGAGCGATGATCATAAGAAGATTATTGAATGGAAACCATCAGAGCACCTTCTTATCAAATAACTGACCACTCTGATACATCGTTCTATTTAAAAACCATAACCGAAATATTAATGGTTATAGACACAATGAAAACTATTTTATCATCATTTAATTCACCATTCTGAATATTATATGAGACCCTGAGAGTAAAATGGAGCACAGACTACATTAAAAGCTTAAATTTTTAAAGAGCTTTATATAAAACAACTAATTAAATACATTAACTGCAAGGTTAATGTTGAGGCCCCAGTGTAGAACAATGGATATATAGCCTGAAATATTCTAATTAAAAACGCTTTCCATTGCAATTATATCTTTAATAGAAAATTTAATTTCATAGAGTAGTACAGGGAACTAAAATTAGCATTCTGATTTTATACACACACTCACACAGACACACACACACACAGAATCAAGTCATATACACCATATTGTTATCTTGAGTATCTCATATCCCTATGCTATTATTATTATAAGACAACTTTATTGAAAAAATTAAGTACTATTGTGAACACAAAACTTATTTTTACATAAAAAATTTGGGATGGAATAAATATCAAACTTTACATTATAAAGTAACAACTTTCTTGAAACAACTAAATTATAATTGTAAAAGTTGTCAGAATAAAAATGAAGTCACTAGTGTTTTAAAAAACCCTGACAAATTAAGTCGGAGAATGCCATGAAGAGACAGTTCTCATGCTTTGAAGCTTGATAATAAAAACTGGTACAAGAGACTGCAAACCCCACAACCGAGCACAAAAGCCATATTAACCTTACACAAAAAATACTTCTACAAGAACATCTGCTCAGCAAATGCCGGACCAAGCTTGAACTGGTATCATCCTTGCATTGACCTTTGTAGCCAAGGATACTGATTTCAAAACAATTATGTAATCCTCCTCATTTTTTTCTTTAACAACTTTTGTCTTCCTTTACCTCCCTGGATTGCATAGAGTTTACAATGGCACAGGTATTCCCATTAAATGCTCTATTCCCAAATAAACATCATTTCTTTTAGAGAGCCTCTCTTTGTTATTTAGGTTGACGTAATTTACATCGAAATTGTGACTCACATGCAAAGACTTAATCCTTAAACATGTTATATTACATTTCTGTATATTAAGCTTTATTTGTTAGAATTCTTGGCATAAAGTGGCTCTGGCAATTTTGAGTTGTAATGATGAGAAATTTGATTCAAACTAGCTGAATCTAAAGACTAAGCTGTGTTTGTTATAAACCAATGACCAGAATTAGCTCGGCCTCAGAAATACAGAATCTGGTTCTTATTTGCCACTAGGACTCTTTTAGGGGATTTTGAACTGCAGGATTTTTTCTACTTCCACAGATAACATTTTTCAGGAAAACTTGTTTTATTCTTCCACTTTCTCATCTGATTCTCTCTGTATCTCTACCTCTAGACAAAATTTCTCTATGTAGAAAGAAAACATGGCTTTTATCTGGTCCTGAGCATTAGATTTTGTAGTTTGAATCACCTGTAAGAACAATAACGTCCTCTAGATACAAGCTTAGAAACTTCATGGAAAGAATTCATTGCCTAGTGTAGAACTAAATGCACACATCCTTTGTTCAACCAACTAACTGTGCATTGGGTGAGGTGAGGAGCTGCTAACTGGCTAGAGTAGAGGTCCCATTAGACTAACTTGTAATTTCCATGACAATTATGCGATTGGAAAGCAGGTAGTTTCTAACAAAAATGGTAATTGGATTTGAAAATCCAACAATTAGAAGAAAATTAGGACCATTAAAATTAATCTATTTAAGTTGTCCATTTAAGAGATTTTTCTCTGAAACATTCCTGACAAATGATTCCCTCTCTTTGTTTAAATAATTCTCATGATTAAGAATTTATTGTTTTGATAACATTTCTGCAAAATGGAGACAGGGAGACTTGACTCCAATCCTATGTATACCTCATGTTCCATGTGTGACATTTTACGAAAGCCTAACTTCCATAATCTCAGTTTCTTCACTGCTAATGAATTTACTGTACCTTCCATCTAGCAGTACTATAAGGATTAGGCAGAATCATGTGGCAGAGCACCAAACACCTACATGGATGAAGCTTCTGAAAATATCAGTTCCTGTGCTGTCAGAGAAAGTCCTCACGTGTTCCGCAACAAACTGTCTTGATTTTTTGTTCACTTCCTATTTCTGTCATGGAGATCTATGCAAACTGTGTCAAAATTCTCTTCTATACAAAACACTTCAAATCCTTGAAGATAGTTGATATGTTCTTTTAAATGCACCTGGCATTTTTGAACTTAAGCAGAATTTTGTCTGCATGTAAAATTTTATCTTGCTGTATTTGACCTCTTATTCCAGTCTGTCAGAATTTTAAACTATGGATTCTGGTATGTAGAATTGTAGCTGTCAATCTCAGTTCTGTGTATTTGATAATCATAACTTCTATATCTTATCACTTTCATTGATATTAAAATATTTAAAAATGTAGAACTAGGACAGATCCTGATCTCCTCATTACAGAATTCCATCAAGATTTACATCTATCAACATACTTTGAATACAAACATATTTAATAACCTACAAATTCACCTATTTGCTTCATATTCCAGCCCACATCTTTTCACTCTGTCTAAAAGTTGTAATGGAAGACTTTATCAGTGCTTTTCTGCCACCAAGATTTACAGATTTAATGTAATGTCAGGAGACCTATCTAAGTAAATGTAGATAAGTCTTTATAATCTCAGGAATTCAGTCTTAACAAGATTAATAATGTATTATTTGCCTTATATTCAGAACTGGGGTGAATATCACCTATAGTAATATACACAAAATTGTTTTTATCAAGAGCTAAGAGAAAGATAAAGCAGTATTATTATGATGTACATTTTATTTATCTTATATGAAACAACTACCAAAACACTAAATAAAGCTCGTTTGCCCCAACTAGTAACCACTGGATTGATGTTGTGTCCTAGCAATTACTCCTTTCTAGTCTACCTCTTTCTGTGCCATTAGTTTGGTTTTTCTAAATTCTGCCTCCCACCATGCCCAGCCTATTGTTTAAATTTCTTAGTCAAAGTATTCTTTTAAAAAATGTTAGAAATGCTCCTTGAACTTGCTCCCCTAACGCGCGCGTGTATGTGTGTGTGTGTGTGTGTGTGTGTGTGTGTGTGTGTTTTCATCTGAGTAGTCAGGAATTTTTCACCTATTTTTATTTAGGCTTTCACTTTTCAAATTCTAAACAAAATTTGAAAGTAGGAAGCATTAGTTTTACTCCAAAGAAGTAGGATCACTGAGGGTTACCACAGTAAAAGAAGGCAACCCTTAAAGTTGCAGTCCCCAACTCTCGGACTGTGGACTGGTACCGGTCTGTGGACTGTTAGGAACCAGGCCACACAGCAGGAGGTGAGTGTCTAGCAAACGAATAAAGCTTCATCTGTGTTTACAACCACTACCCATCACTCGCATCACCACCTAAACTCTGCCCCCTGTCGAATTAGCAGAGGCATTAGATTCTCACAGGAGCTGGAAGCCTACTGTAAACTGCACATACAAGGGGTCTAGGATGCGTGCTCCTTACAGGAATCTGATGCCTGATAATCTGAGGTGGAGCTGAGGTGGTGACACTTGCGCTGGGGAGTAGCTGTAAATACAGACTAGCGTTACCAGAGAATTTTGATCGCATAGAGACCGTAATAAAACAATTGCTTACAGACTCATATCAAAACCCTATTAGTGAGTGGCAAGTGACAATGTAAAATAATGGAAATAAAGTGCACAATGAAGGTAATGTGTTTGAATCATCTTAAACCATATACCTCCTGCTTCTATGAAAAAAAATTGTCTTCCATGAAACAGGTCCCTGGTGCCCAAAAGGTTGGGGACCACTGCCATAAAGCAAGCCTTATTTAATTTAAAGTTTAGGGGGTGAAAACTATATAGTAGTCTCGTCTTATGTTTGTTGTACAAAATGAGTTATGCCTTTAGAAGTTGACTCTCAAATTTTCTTTTTAATATCTACAACTACCTGAATATTAGCAAATGAACGACTTTCTACAAAAACACCTGGGTTCAAACATTATGCAAATACTTAGGATATACATTTTACTGGCAATTTTACCTCTTTGGTTTACAAATATCAGAGGTTTTACATTGCTGTGAGGGAAAAAGATGGCAAAATTCTTTGATAAAGATAGGAGAATGTCATTGATATGAAATAAAAAGTAGCATTCATTTTCAGGCTTCAGCCTCTAAGATATGTATTGTTATAATTTACAAACAGAATCATTTGTCCTGAACTTCCAGTTTTTCCATGCTGAGACATGTTAATGAAATAACATTATTACTCAATAAAACCACTTAACACATATCAATAGTTTAAGTAGCCCACTGCAGGGGTTGGATATGAAAACTATTTGCCACAACAGGAACAAGAGAAAATAAGAGAAAAGACAAAAGGAAATACAGCATGCAGTTTCATTATTCACTGAAGAAAATTTTATATTTGTTTACACCAAAATGAAATGTAAATCTTCAAAATGTTCTATAAAATTCTTGCTCTGATTCCATTGTAATAGCTCTCAGACATTTTAAAATAAAGTCACAACTAAAGCCAATTAAGGATATTTATTTTAACTAACATGTCTAAGTAATGCAGATATTATTGTTCTCAAAACAATTTCAAGAAGTATGTGTGGCCCTAAAGATATTAAAATGTTAAACACACACACACACACACACACACACACACACACACACACACACTCAAGCTGACTGAAATTGGCTATCCTTATACTGACTCTATCATTTTGTTTTACAGAACAGTCAATAAGTAGCCTGGACTAGTTCTTTTTGGTACTCATGCTCTGTGGAAAATATATGTATTACATGTTAGATTGAATTCACCCAAATTTTAAATTTGAAGTAACTTCACGATTTGTTTTTGTTTGTGATTTCTAGGAGCAGAGCATAAGTTTAGCTAAATATTTTGGAGTAACCAAAAAAATGATAGAAAAATCATAATTTTATCTTTTCCATGGAAATATACTTTTTCAAAGATTCTACTACGAGTACCAGAACATTTAGACTCAAACAAATTCAAACTATGCCATATATTTAATGGGACTTCATACCGCAGTATCTGTTATCCACAGTCTTCTGAAATTCTCTAAAAGTATGTATCAAAATTCCTATGTTCTCCTTCAGCTATTTCAGTATCAGTTTATATGATTTATTTCATCTTAAGTTTCAAAGTATTATCTAACTTACTTATGGAATTTTAAAAGGTTTGTATTCTATTTTTGATATGGTATATGATATGATATAATATAATATGGAAAGCTAGATGTACTTGAGTTCCAATTTCTATAATCAACTCTACCCCCACAGAGGAGACAACAAAGGGGCCCTCAATTATATCTGGTGCCTTAGCATGGAATCAATAACATTACTAATACAATACTGCCTTAATCCTTAATTTTGGCCTTGTTCCAGATCAAGAGGGTTATTCCTTCATGCTCTACCAGATGTCCATTCCTGACTAGATATAGTAAATTGACTACATTCCCACCAAATTCAGGTCTTTCTAAACCCTCAGAATGTGACCATATTTGGAAACATTATCTTTGCAGATGCAGTTAGTTAGTATGAGATCATACTTGATTATTTTGTATCTCAAATCCTGTGATGGCTGTTCTTATAAGAAGAAGAGAAGACATAGAGATATGCACAAAGATGGGGGCCATGTGGCAACAGAGGCAGAGATTGGAGTGGTGCTTCTACACAGCAGGGAATGCCAAGGATTGCAGGCAATCATCAGTGGCTAGAAGTGAGGGGTGGAACAGAATCTTCCTCAGAGCCTCCAGATAGAACGCTCCCTGCCTACACTTGAATTTCAGACTTCTGGCTTCCTAAACCATGAAAAAATAAATTTCTGTTATTTTAAGCCACTCAGTTTGTGGTAATTTATTAGAGTAGCTCTAGGGATCTAATATACTAGTCTTCTTTCATTATAGCTTAACGCCTCTCTGTGCTTAACACCATTAATCCCAAAATTTATGTATGACCTTATGATCCTTATTACTGATCTTACTAAAGGCACAGGAGGACTTTATAAGAACCTAATGAACCTAATGAAGCTTAAGCTTCAGAGTCCCTGCAATACAGCAGGCTCTTCCAAGACTATGTACCTACTATTCTTTTTTTAAGTATTTATTTATTCATTTGTTTAATCAAAGAGGGCTCCACAAACCTTGGTTTAGTCTTGGCAAAAGAAATTTCTGGGTACCTAGCAGAAACCCAATAAAGGATTATTGATGAAAATTTGAATGAATATATTTTATGTAATATTCTTTAAAACTAACCAGCTGAAAAACAATATTTAAAAAATCAAAGTTAGCATCTTTGAATATTCTGGATTCTCATTATCAGCATCTTTCTTTCCTAGGAAAAAAAGCACAGAGAGGTTACCCAAGTAGAAATTGGGACAAGGATTCTGTCACTAGCAATACCTAGTAATAAGCAACTATTACAGGATAGGGACCAATGAATAAGGGCAAAATTTAAATTTGAGGTAAATAGGCATGTTCAAATATATTCTCAATGACTTTTTCTTAAAACATATTTGAGAGATTTTCATAAGGTCTTTTTTATATTAATATTTAAAAGATCTCATCAATGAACCAATTTTATCCTAGTACAAAATATAATTGGAACGGTTATCTACTTGAAACAATCTGCCATTCCAGTCTTTCCCTCTTTAAAACTACTAAATTCCTGTGTTGATCAATATATAAAATATAGTTGATTCTCCTTATTTATGGTAGTTATGTTCTATAAAGGTGCTGCAAACACCAATTTAGTAAATACTGAACCAGTGCTTGTAAGGGAACTGCAGGGTTAGATTCCTGCAAACCTCTGGTACAACGTTTTCATCAACCCTTCAATATATAACCTGGTTTCATGTGTTTCTCTTTAAGGACACCTTATTTAACATACTGATTCATTAACATTGAACTCGGGGCCAACCGCACTAGTACTCATGCCTGAAAGAAGCTTATCTAAGATACATATTTTGTCCATAAAACACATCACAACCTTTTGGTACTTAAAACAACTAAACAGACCTTAAGCATTAGGCTCGAGGACCATTTTAAACAGTGAAATCATAAACAAAAGCACAAAAATGTGGAAAACATGTCACCAAATAGGCCACGGTAAAGATATTTGTTTACAGTATAAGAATTGAAACAATAAGACAGAGAGTCACCTTGTTCAACCTAAGCTGGGAATATGTACATTGGGCAACTCAAATTTTTTACTGCTTTCCCATGTCCATGAAAGTGTCATGAGTATTGATTTGGGGGATACAAATAAATTTTAGAGAGCATGTGAATTTGCAGATATGGAATGCATAAATGAGGATCTACCGTATCATGGTTTTTTTTTATGCTAAATCACTCTCCTCTTTGTTTTTATATTCTGCAATAGTTTCTTTTATCACCCTTCTACTTTCTCACTTCTATTTTTGTTAACCCTTTTGCCCACCCACAACCATGCTTCTCATCTATGGTTCATTTCATCATTTTTAATACCTGAGTACAATGCTACATTTCTTTCTTACTGCCCACCATAGAATTCTACATGTATTTTCTGTCAACATTTTGGCTCACTATTTTCCTGGGGAGGAGGGTGGTGCAATTTCTCCTAAATTGACTTTTTCAGTTAATGGCTCTGTGATGGTTAATTTGACGTGTCTATTTGAGTGTGGGGGGGAGTGCCCAGATATTTGGTCAAATATTATTCCAGGTGTGTCTATGAGGATGTTTCTGCTTGAGATTAATATTTAAATCAGTAGACTGAGCAAAATAGATTGCTTTCCCTAATGGTAGTGAAAAAATTAATAGAGTAAGAAGGAATTTCACCTGCCTTACTGCACGAGCTGGAATTTCAGACTTCCCCTGCCCTCAGATTGGAACTTATACCACCGGCGCTCCTGGTTCTCAGCCATTCAAACTCAGACTGGAACTACACCATTGGCTCTCCGGGGTCTCCAGCTTGCTAATTGCAGAACTTTGGACTTTTCAGCCTCTATAATCATGTAAACCAATTTCTTATGATAAATCCCTTTATATAAGATAACATATATATATAGTCTCTTATTGTTTTTGTTTCTCTGGAGAACCCTAAAAAGAGGCACTACCATCTTTGGAGTCACTCAAAATTTGGATTCATTTTTTACTATTTGCATGCTCTTCTCTCTCACAACCAAGTTTGTCAAGACCTCTCATTTATATCTTCTATTAAATATTCTTTAACTGTGATAATAATTCTCAAACTAGACTCTCTGTTTTGGAAATCCTGGCCAAAATAGTGTCTACATAAATAAAAAAATATTTAAAATAGGAAACCTATTTTCTATTACAATTTATGTAAAAATAGAAGACCTTATTGAAGTATGTACCCTAATGTTACTATACATAAGAAAGTTGTATGTTATGTGACACATGAAATAATTTTATAAAAGTTCAAACAACGGGAGACCAGAGTGAAGTCAAAAGTTTGTGTTGGAAAATGGTTGATTCTAATTTGTAAAGAATGGAAATGGTCATTTCATAATTGTGCATGCAATCCAAACAGAAATGTCAAGATAATGAAATTGGTAAAGTGTTTTAGACCTGGGAAAACCAATGGTTAATTCCAGACTAAGACTTAAATTTTGAGAACCAGGAGATCTGATGGTATAAGTTTCAGTCTGAAGGCAGGAGAAGACCTATGTCCCAGCTCAAACAATGCTTTTCCAGCACTTATGAAAGTGTTGTAGATGCCTTTGAAGGCAGAGTCTAAAAATATCTAGGGGAGATTTCCGGATGACACAATGACTGGAGAGTGCTACTGGTATTTAGTAAACTGAAGGTAATCATTCTAATACCACCACATTGCAAGAGGAAGTCACATATAACAGAGAAATGCTACACTTCAAATGTCAATAGTGCCCCAGTTGAAAAGCACTGAGAGGAAGTGTTTTTTAATTAGAAGTGTATAGGTGGATTTGAGAGATCAGAGAACTCCTGGACAATAGAATATGCTGTTATTCCCTTCTCTTTCTCATAGAAATCAGCAGCATTCTTCTGAAAAATTACTACTTTAAGGCACAAGGGGCTTTAGGTAATAGGGCACATAACTCAGTAGTTCTCAAACTTTAGCCTGCTTTGTAATTACCAGGTGATCTCGTCAGAAAATAAGTTGCTAAGCCCTACACTAGAGTTTCTGATTTAGTAGTAAGTTCAAGGTAGGGCTGAAAATTTGTTTGTCTAACAAGTTTCTAGATAATGCTGACTATCATTGGTATTGTCAGGTGGAAAAAGCAAAAATAAACACAAAAGCAAAGAATAGCATGTAGAAATTCTGTCCTTGCCTTCTGGCTTCATGGTTAGATGGAAAGAGTGGATTCTGACACTGGAAAGAGTCTGGCATGATACAGTAGTATTTTGTTTTATAAATTCTTTTCTAAAATATTTTTTTCTTGAATTAGATATAGAATATGACATTACTTGATTTATGGATACTTTGTGGCCAATAAAATCACCTCAAACTCTAATGGACAAATGTTCTCCGCTTCTCTGTAGATAATACCCTTTGTAGTCAGCTGTTACCGTGATAGTCAGTATCCCCCAATATATGCTAAAAAACAGCAATCTCTAAATCTAATTTCTATGGAAATAAACAAAGACCACACTAATAAGAACAAGCAAATGTTATTTATTCAATCCTTGCTATAGCAAGGGAGTCTGCCACTATCGCTTGCATTTACAGAGATTCATAGGCAGAGAAATGAAGAAGCTTTATAATGTAAAAAAAGAAAAAAAGAGAAAGCTTTTGGAGGCTGATTGGAGGCTGTTGGCATAGGGAAGTTGTAGGCAGACAACTGGAAGTAGAGCATCCTATGTGGTCAGTTAGGGTCATATCTGGCTTCCTCTGATTGGTCCCAGGTTGGAAGCAGGGGCAAAAATTTGGAAAACATCAGTTATTGATCAAGGCCTGGCTGTTTGGGTTGTGGTTTGGCTTCCTGTGCTGGTTGCTACAGCCAGTGGGTCAGAATTCTATATTTTTATATGGTCTGGCTATTGTCCATTTGTATGTTCAGTCTTTCACTTCCATTACCTGTCAGCAGCTGCAGGTCCAGGTGTATTGCTGTAGCTCTGCTGCAAGCCATAGGTCAGGTTTAGGTCTCCTCCTCCTTTTTTTCAGTCCAAGCTGAGTCATGTCCTTCTGATGATTGAGTATACAGGAGCAAGAGCACTGTTGAAAATTCACAGCGTCTCTATAATCTTATCAAGATGGGCAGGTTGTAGCCGCTCACCATTCTGTTGACCAAAGCAAGTCATGTGATCAAGACTGAAGAAAATGGAAAAATGTACAAAATAATTTCGAATACTATTGTCATGTGTCAGAGCCACAAAAATCCCATCACTACAAAAACAAGGGGGAAGTAGAACAGGATATTGGTTTATTAGTACATGAATACAGAGATAAGTGTTAATAAAACCTGATTCTCAGGGATCTATTATTTTTACTAAAATTCTAGATTATAGGTTATTCACAAGAATTAATATTTGGTTATTATATCTCTGTTTACATACATTTATGTACTTTAAATTATGCATAACTTACAAAATTTGATGAATAATAGAAAATATGAAGCTATTTTAAGGTGCTACAATTTTGTTATGCATTCACTTTATTTTGTTTTTCACAATATCACAATAATTTGTATTGCTCTGGTATAGCATTTTTCTGTGAAAAATAAGAGTGATGTGTTAAAAATATATTAACCACACATTTGCAATATTTGTATGTATCTCTAGTAGAATGATGCTAAGTTGTATATTTAACTAATGATTATAAATTTGACTTACGGGCTTTATGCAAGTATAGACTTGAGTTAGATTTTTTTTCTTTTTATCATTTATGGTATAAATTTAATATGTTGGGGAAGCCTTTCCAGTAGAATTTTGGGTACTTCAGATTTTTATCTTCTCTGTTCTCTAAGCCCCTTGAAGGTAGCTTGATAATCATTCTTTTTTACATATATATCTTGCATTGTGACAAAAGCCTCACACATATTAATTAGGGGCTCAATAAATGTTTGTTGAATAAGGAATGTTAAAAGAAAATCTGTAGATTGCTATTTTTTTAATTTAAAAAGTTAAATTTATCAGAGTTTATTTGCAAAAAGAATGATTCATGAATTGGGCAGCTGTCAGAACCAGAACAGGTTCAACAAACTCTAGCCCACAATGTGGTCAGACAGCATTTATGGGTAGAAAATAGAAGTGAGATATAGAGGATGTTTGGTTACAGCTGGCCATTCGTGTTATTTTACCATGATCTGCTCAGTTGGCTGCCTGTGATTAACTGAAGCTCGGCTACTGTGATCGGCAGAGTCTCAGATGCATATTAAAAAACAGACTTTCAGTTAGTTAACATACTAAGTTAGGTTGCAGTTCATTAAAGACTCAAGTACAGAGGCATCCTCAGGCCAAATTTAGTTTAATTTAACAGTAAATAAATGAATTAATATAATCTAAACCCTTAGGATAATAGAGGAAGAAAATGGGGTTGAAATAGTTGAGATATGTGCCCTTATTGCATAGCTCACAATGAGAAAGACAAGGCTTGACCTTGTAGTTCGGGATTTTTTTTCTACTACTGTAAACTAGTTCTGTTCAGAATGCTACTATAAAAAATGAGTAAGGAGATACACATATATAGACACA
Organism: Avahi laniger; assembly: GCA_963575035.1. Taxonomy (NCBI): domain Eukaryota; kingdom Metazoa; phylum Chordata; class Mammalia; order Primates; family Indriidae; genus Avahi; species Avahi laniger. Next base: position 85,093 of record CAUYSK010006450.1, read on the forward strand.
GGAGAGTCTACAATAATGCACAATTAGTAGAAGATCTAGTGTCACCTGTAGTTTATCTTATATGTAATGAGCTTCAAAAGATCCTTTCCTGTATTGACTGAAATTTCTCTTTCATTTGCAAACTGTAAGAGATATTCAACCAGTTGGAGAGTGACCTGGTTATCAAGGTCCTTCTCAATTTCAAAACCACACTTCTATACCCTACTTTGTGATACTGCAGTTGGAACTTTGCAAATGCACATTTCTCCTTCACCAGGGGGTTCTTATTTAGGTTTTCCAAATATAAGAAACTAAGGGCAACTAGACAACTAGTGGAGGAAAAAAGGACTTGTTTCTCCATGTTTCATTTCCCATTCTGTTAGCATCATCTCAGCAAAGGACCATCACCCTGGTAAGACTAGTTGGTTCCACTAACAGAAGTTGGCTCCAGTTTTCCATTTGCTTTCCAAACTCCTAGAACCAGCCTCATGATACAACTTCAGAGATACTACGCCAAGCTGGTTTTGTTGAAAGTCTTAGTTGCAGCTTCATGGGATTGTACCTCCATATTTCTAGTACTGATCACCCCAACCTATTCCTGTTGGTCTACAAGTGTTCACAATGGTGGCTACTTTCTGTTAATACCTCTGTGTTATTTCTATTTTAAAAATAATTGTATAATAGAATTATTAAATAAGTCTATTTAATAATTGTTATATACAATTTCTATTTTTGCATTTCCACTCTACCAAAAGCTGTTTATCCAATTCATTTATTAAATTTTCTTTGTTAAAATAACTGGGGTGGTTCAGGCTTCCTTACTGGACCTTGGCTGATAAAATGAGATTTAAATCAAGAAATTTTATCACTAAAAATATAAAACAGATGAAACCTTAGATTTCATCAATTTGATTATTTTTATTTATACCTAGTGAAGGCAAGTTTCAAAGAGGAAATATAAGTTTGCTAGGGGTTAGGATGAGAAAGAAAAACAAGTAATGTAGAAATGAAATGTGAAGAAAAATGAAGAAAAAGCATGTTCTGGCATTCTGTACTCAGGGTGTTTATGGTAATAAAAATGCTAATTATTCACAAAAAGACAAAAAAAAATGTTTATATACTTCCCAAATCTTTATTGGTCAGAGCTTGATAAGCATAAATTATAATATAAACATTATATTAAACATAAAATATTAGTAAAATATATATTAAAACTGTTTTTAAAGTTATATGAGGATTTAAAAATCTGTAAAGTAGGCAAGAAAAAATACTCACAAGCATTGATATCTCCTACCTTCCCATGTATATACAGATCCATACCACTGCCATATTGCTTTAGCCATCTTGCCAAAACCTTAAGCATTTTCATAACTTTCACACTTTGCTACATGTTATTTCTATTATGTGGAGTACTCTTCTTACATTTGTCCACCAGTCTCTTGCACATCTGATAAGGCTATTTGGAGAAATCTCCCCAACACTCAAATCGTTATCGACAGATTCCTTTGCTGGGCTTCTTCAAGGTCTTATTAACACTTTTTATATAAATAAGTGCATATATATATATATATGTATACACACACATAATACATTCTAATTACCTAATTGTTTATTTATTTTTCTTATGACTGAATTCTGCCTAGTTAGGAATAATGCCTTAATTATCTATTCCTGAAACATTTCCTGACATGTAGCTGGTGTTCAAAAAATGATTTTTTAATGAGCAAATAACTCAATATTGATTTTATTCTCTTTCTGACCACTGGCTGAAGATATTGACAGACTATGTGTATTAAAAACTCCACAAAGCAAATAGGTTGCTTTGTGGAGCAAATAG